>CAJNJA010009965.1:0-14482 GCA_905231915.1 Symbiodinium necroappetens | reverse complement strand
ACTACAACCACTACTACTACCACTACTACTACTACTACTACTACTACTACTACGACGACTGCTACTACTACTACTACGACGACGATGACGACGACGACGACGACGACGAGGACGACGACGACGACTACGACGGCTGCCAATTCCTCGGCACAAGTGGTCGCGCCTTCTTTGCTGGCGGCGCCATGCAGGGCAGGAAGCGCAAGAACACGAGAATCAAAGAAATGGTGAGTCGATGAAATGTCGTCTGTCTTCTCATCCGACTTGTCCGCGTCATACTTACGGCATGAAGCTTAAGGATTTTAAGGCTTGAGTCGTAGGTCGTCGGCATTATTTCCCTGTGCTGGATCCAGGAAGCCACAGACTTGCAGAAACCTCTTCGGACATCTGCACAAAGCGCTTTCTTTCTCACAGCCACCTTTTGCACAGAGCCCGAGTCCGAAGCTTCGCGCCACTTACTCGATCTCATGCCTCTGTAGCAAGGCTCCAAAGACGAGACCGTGCCACATCAAGCGCTCATCAGCCACCAGATTCAGCGAAAGCATCCGCAATTCGGACTTGCGGGCTGCTTCCAACAAAAAATCCATGCAAATCTCAGGACCTGCAGCCACTTCACCATCGCTTGCACAGGCGCGGGACGCACGCGTCAAGGGAACAAAGACCTCTTCGCGCAGCCCTTTGCCGAAGATCTGGTCTGTATGTCTGCGAACAGCCTGCACTGCCGTCGGTGTGACCTCCATAAGACCTCCAGAGTCTTCAGAGTCCAGTGACGTGCGAACAAACTCTTCAAAGACCTCATCCTCCAACCTCGCTTGCAGCTCCTCCTGTGAAAACCTGGATTCGGGGGTCCCTTTTTGGTGATCGTAGACTTGGGCTGCAAGCTTCAGGCGCTGGACGTCCGGATTTAGGCTCAGCAGACCGGAGCTCTGGACCAAGTCAAAGCGCTGGCTGAGCCGGCTTAGCAGGTACCCGAAAAGCACATGCCCGAAGTACCGATCAGCCTGTGCGACGCGTGTGTTCGACATGAATTCAAAATACTTTTGGATCTGCAAGGCTATTTCTGACTTATTCTGCGAGGGATGCTTTACGATTGCAAGCGGGACGAGGCCGTCTGAACCTGATCGGTTCCAGTCCGGCAGGCCGCTCGCACCAGCAAAGCTCCGCGCGGCCTTCAGGACCAGCTGCTTCGAGGAATTCACGAGTTGGAGGAGGCTCTCCTTTCCGATTCCCGCGAGCCCAGTCTCTGACGCAACGTATGTGCGCAGAAGACGGGAGCCCCGAGTGTTGCCAAGCACAGCTTGTTCCATGGCCTGGCGCACAGGGCGCGTGAGCGGCAACAGAGTTACTGGAAAGGCCGCATCACCTGCTAAGTCAAGCCACTTCTCTGCCCCACCACAAAAAGTCCAAGTCTTATTGCGGCTGTCCAGACACGGCGGCAGCGGAAGATGAAGTGCAAAGTATTCCCGCATCACTCGGAGATACTGCAGATCTGCCTTCAAACGTTCCCCCACTTCTCGAGAAAATGTCTCTTCCAGTGAGGATGCAAGTCTGGAGCAAGTGCTGCATAAGGACTGGAGTGTTGTTTCGAAAGTGGCATCGAAGTCTTGAAAGGGGACATGGCGGTCCGGCCAGTTTAACAACAAATAAAGCAAAGACTCGTCTGCCTCTTTGGCATTCATGTGACGCCTGTGACGCTGAGCGCCCTTCATGTCTACGGCTGTCACCTCTTGTGCGTGGCGGCCCGCTTCCTGTGCTTCGAGACCTAGACCGAGGTCATTCGCGAAGTCGTCGAAGTTCTCCACGATCTCTTCCAAAGCGCAGGCTCCCATGCGGTCGGCCCAAAAGACGGCAGCGTGTACGTGATCCGTGAGATTTAACCGGGCCAACCATGCTCGAAGACCAGGCACCCCTCCGTCCCTGCACTTCTGAGCAATGCTGTTCCAAATAGAGGCAAACTCCTCATCGGCCACGCTGTGTGCATCAACCAAGATCTCTTCAAGATCCTTGCCGGCAGAGGTGATGGCAGCCTGCGGCCGGGAAGGACGTGCGAGACGTGCGGTCCTCCAAAGCTTCGCTGATCTCTCCGCATCGGCTGTGCTTCCCACCCAGACTCGACAAAGTCCGAAACAGACAGCCAGGAGAAGAAAATACCCCAATCTACCCCGTAGGACTCGAGCATACCAGACGGCAGGATAGCGCCTGCGTGACATCACAGCTGTACATGAGATGTCCATGGTCGTAGTCCTTTTGCAAAAAATTCGTGAATGCCACGTATCAACACGTAAACTACGATTGAACTCGAAAGGTGAGAACTCCTGTCGATGCATGCCTGCCTGGGTTTGCAGAGGCCTACTTCAAGTTGGCACAATGGAGCAATCCATACACTATAAGACCATAAGCCATAAGCCATGTGTTTCAAGGGGGACCTGGAACCAAAAAAAGTGAGCGAAGATAGCGAAGGCACATTGGCTTGAGTGGCAGGTGGTATCACGGCATGATGGCATGCGATGCCCTTTGTCGACCCTTATCAAGGTCATACCGCCACTCAGGTGTCCTGTCACGGCGCGCTCAGAGCTCTGTAACCGAAAAGACGATGTTTCCACCTGCCGAACTGGGTTCCTCAGCCATGACCCTTGTGCACAAAGGATGAAGCACCCTTGCTGGAATCCGGACCAGCAATCGAACTGCCCATGCATCTACATCAATCCACTGTCCCAAATGCGCGGCAAGCCAAAGAAGTTGCATCTCCCTGACGTCACCGCTACCACTATCGATTCATGATCCTGTTTTTCTTTGCCGTTGCGACTTTGTGGGCAACTCAATCTGGCACCATGCTGAACACGAACCCTGTTGCACCTCAGCACTTGGAGAAATCGGCTCGGACCGCATTGTGGCTTAAGCGTTGCCCTGACTTGCAAGCTTCTGGCACTGGAGATCAGGTTAAACACAGCAAACAGAAGGGTTCAGCAAGTGTTTGTCAGTCTTGCAGTGGCTGGTAGTCCACTCACGCTCCATCAAGCCAACAAGGGCCGTATGCTTCAAGGCCTTGCACCTGGAACCAAAAGATGAGCGAAGGCACATGGGCTTGAGTGGCAGGCGGCATCGGCATGGCATAACGCATTGCAAAGCCTTTTGCCGGCACTCACATATCAAGGTCATACCGCCAATCAGGTATCCTGTCAAGCAGCGCCCAATGCTCTGGAACAGAGAGGATGTTGTTTGCGCCTTACGACATGGGCCACAGTAGATCTATGCAAGACTCCTCAGTTTCCCGAGTGTCCCACAAATGTGGCCACTCATGGCTGCGGAGGGAACTCCGATTCCAGGATAGGTGGAGTCTCCGCAGAGGTGCAGTCCTGAAAAGACTCCGAGATCCGAAAAAAAGATGCTGCCGGGGCACTGCTCTGATGGCCAAAGGTGCCAGTCCTGGAAGGGGTGTCGTGTGCCCTGGAAGGTTGGAGCCTGCAAGCACCTTCTGAGCAAGCAAACTCAGCGGCTCTGCGGCTTGCAGCTCGCTCAGCTATGCTCGGAGAATCGGAAATTTCACGGCGCTCTGAGCTTAGAGGTCTCCATTCCCGGTAGCACCGGGCTACCGAGAATGCTTTCTGTGAGACTGAGGGAACCACCCGCCAGCCGTAGGCACCTTTGGGCTTTCGCAGGAAGCGCCTCGGTGCAAGTCGGTGGCCAAGCGACGGCCGGCTGCCAGGGCGGCTAAGCTCCTGGCTCATGTGTGAGGGGGGTTCCAACCTTCTGGAAGACAATTCTTGAACGGATGTCGGGAACCTGGATAGGACGAGATAGGACTGCAGCATGCACCACCGGGCCAGCATTCCTGCCAAGCTGAGTTGGAGACTTGACGTTCGATTGCAGAGATAAGGAAATCTCCAGCTTCCTTCTTCTTCTGCTGATACCTCGGCGCATGCAGAATTCTTGCACGGACACCGCATGTCCTGAATTGCAGCACCGAACGTCCCGGCTTGCACCTAAACGAGATGATGCTTGGTGGCCAAGTGGCTGTTCGGGGGAAAGACCCTGCAATCAAGGCATCGCTATTTCCCAGCATGTAGAGTGAATGCCTCTTCAAAAAGACCAGTGCCTGCCAGTCTTCCCAGGGCTCGGTAGCAGGGGTGTAGGCGTGCAAGCTGTGGTAGCCCTGGCTGAAAGGGCAGCGGTCACACCGCTGAAGGCCCAGCCCGGCCCGGCCCAGCCCCATCCCGGCGCCTCCGGGGCAAAGGTGTCCAGCAGCGATGGCACGCTGACCAAGACGCAGTTCCTGCCACTTAGCAGAGGAAAGCAACTCCCTCTCCCACCCACCCACTCCCCGACTGCGACCGAGAGCCCAAGCCGAGGCCTGGGGGCTTCCAAGTCTGCCCAGTGGTTCACCACACCCCACTGCGCCGGGAACTCCGGACAGTGCCGTCGCGGCAGACCCTGCAGAACGAACCACTTCCCAAGAGCTCGAACTACATGCGACCGAGGCCTTGCCTGTCCCCGGAAAGCCATGTGGACATGGATGAAGGACTTGAGTGGTTCGAAACTTGACCATTGCTCCTGGCTCTCCGTGTGCAACACCGTGCAACGGAATGCCACAGAATCTTCGTCCGGCCTCGAAGAAAGACGCGAGCTCGGGAACCTTTCCAGACGGGAAAGGACGCGACAAAGCGCCAAGAGACATCTGGGCAGGGCCCGGCCTCGGCCTTGACCAACCCCTTTGCAACACCGATGTCAGTTCCACAAACCACGGCCTCGCCGCGACACGCCCCGAGACTACGGACCGGAGGGCCGAAACAAAACTGGGATGCCTCTCGCGCTCGAATCTTGCTGCCATTGCGCAGCCGCACGCCCGAGGCCCGGCCGTTCTCCACAAGGATCTCCTCTACGTGCGCCTGTGCCCGAAGGCATGCAGAAAAGGCATGCCTCCCTCAAGCACTGCCTTGGTCAGCACCTTTCCAGAAGGACTGGTCTCTTTGATGCCATCCACTAGCGCCTCGATATCTGCTCAAGGCCCGTCAGTCGAACAGCAAGCTGAAGAAAACGGCGACCAAGACAACAAGTAGCTGCAACAAGAACTACAAAAGATCGACACTTCTACGACCGCGCCATGACGAAAAAAAGTCGACCACGGCCACAAAGATGATGACAACCACGACCACAACCACCCAGACAACTGCGACAACTACCGTGGCGGCGGCAGCAGCAGCAGCAGCAGCAAAAACGAACCAACAATAGGTAGTAGCTTAGTAGCCGCAGCAGCAGCAACAACAACAACAGCAGCAGCAGCAGCAAACATCATCACCATCATCATCACCACTTAATTCATTGCTCGGAATAACTGTTCTGCCGATCTCCTTTTCCTCCTCTTCTTCTTCCTTGTGTTCCTGCACAAGATGATGATCATAATGATGTACTGAATGATGAAGAACTGTGGAGGAAGAAGCAACACCAACTAACTTCTATGATGCTTGCCGAGCTTGCTACAGGAAGGTGGGTTCATCTTCTGCTTCACCTTCATCATCGTACCAATCAATCACAAACTGTGTTTTGGTAGAGCAACTTGGCCTTCCCACGACTCCCCGACACAAAACGAAGAAACAAGTGGCAGGCTGGCCTGCACGATGGATTCGGAGCCACCCTTCGGATAATCCAGGCCTCAAGCCGTCAGGTGGCCACTACATTAGGAAGGCCCCATCAGCATAATTCTGTGAGCCCACTTGTGTGAGATACGGATGAATTGTCCAGGTAAAAGGCAATGTGTCGGAGTTGTTTCTCAGTTGGAGATGCAGATGTATAAGCTCGGGACATGTACCACCCTTGCGGTAGAGATCGGCCATCATGTAAGCCTCGTAGCATATTTTGTCTGCTTTCTTCCGAGCAAGCATCGACGGAAGCTTCCGTGAATTCCGGGGATCTCGGCCATCATGGACGTCGGGGACCCGTAACTTGGGAGGCCCTGCAGCAGGAAGCTGAAGAGACTGAGGTAGTTCCTGACGGCGTCTCTAGACATCCTTGCCCTGCGATCCTCTTCCAAAGATATCCAAGCCTGACAAAATCATCCGTGACACCAGCTTCGTTCAGGAAGGCCTCACGACAAGGAAGGAGGCTCGGCATGCTTGGCCAAAGGCTAAAGCGGCTAAAGCTTCCCCTTGTCTTATCTTTGGCACCACGACGAAACAGAGGATGACAAACTTGAGTATAGCTGGCTCTTCCCCGCCTCGAAAGGCTGGCTCAGTCGTGCCGCCCCTTGGGGGGGCATCAGGACCATGCACCACTCACGATGAAGGTCACTTAAGGCAGCCTCCAGGGATCCCGAAGAGGAGCGGGAGAAGGCGTCTGGCAAGCAGACGAAGCGGCCAAATGCTGCGACTCTGCACAGACAGCCATCTCACCTCGTATATCTGCCCAAAGTAATGGGCGCGAAGGGATCGTCTCGGAGAGCGCCGAAGGGTGGACTGTTGTAGAGGGCCTCGGACATGGGCTTCAGCTCGGCCATCAACTCTTGCCACTGGCTCACCGCATCGGGACCTCCAAGCAAGGAAAAAGCACGCAGAAAGTGGGGGGCCATGCTGAAAACCCTGCAGAAAAAGGCCTCCAAATCTTGGCAACAGCTTCTTGACCACCTCCTTATAGCCTACTGCAACGTTCACCTCGCCCTCGGGCAAGAAGGCATTCCACCCTGGCTCGCGGCGAGAAACAAAGATGCCAGCGAAGTTTCTGACAAGCTGTTACAGGCAAGGTACGGTCATAGGTAATCCACTCGGGCTCCTTCACCACAACCAAGGGGGATTCCCATGGGACCGAGACAGCGGTAGCGGTTCGTCCTTGCCGATAATCTGGAAGACGTGCTTCAATTGGGATGGGCTCGCTTCCAAGCTCAGGCCGCTGTACAGCGATGGCCCCGACTCGAAGTGAAATTCCTCGGTGCTTTGAGCGGGTGCAGGCAGCAGATCTGCGCATGACAGCATGTGACAGCCAGGTGGCTCCGATGTCTGCGACCTTCTCAGTGAAAGTATGGCAGGCGCCACCCAACCTCTGAGGCGACTGGGCAGAAGCACAGTTGAAGTGGCAAGGACAATTCACCGACAATTTCCGAAGCGACCAATCCATGAATCAAACCATGTTCGCCGTGTGTGAAACCACGAGTGAGTGTCAAGCAGCCTGTAGTGAGATTCACATACAGTGACTTTCCGACCAGCAGCCGCCAGAACAGCTCCGCAGCTTAAACCGCCCAGGCCGCTTCCGATCAAGACCACGTCCTAAGGCTCTGCCACATCACGTTTCAATCCATGAGCCAACGAAAGTCCGAAATAACAAAAGCAACGTACATGTGAAAATGGCATTTCGTTGTCGAACACCCGTGAAAAGAACAGGAGAAGCTTCGGCTTCGTGATCGAGAGATTGTGCCTTGCAGACACTCCCACGTCCTCAGTCTGCACATGCATTCATTTTTCATCCAATATCCAGCAGTGTTGAATCATGGCACTTCTTCGCCACCCGGAAGTGGATGATCTGGAGCGGCAGAACTGCAGCCCCTTCCTGAGCAAGACTTCCGTACGTAGAACATGCGATCTGCATGCGCGTCAAACGTCAAGCTTCAGCTCAAGAATCTGGCATGAAACAAGCGGCCGTGAGCATGTTGCTGCCACGGAGACAACCAAGCTGGCAGCAACTCTATCTAGCGAGGCACGTGACGGAGTCGATGATGCCTTAAACGCAGTGCCAATCGGCAACTGTCATTAAAATGCAGTGCAAGTGAAACGGCGCTTCATCAAACAAATACTTCCTTCCAACACACCCTGAACGGCAAGAATGCACAGGAAATGTAATGCAGCCAAGGTACACTGACGTGGCGGTTCCATCTCGGGTTGCCCACATGGTGTGGACTCGTATTCCACTCAGCCGGTGTTGTCGGCCTCATGGACAAACATTAATCATTAGTCGATGGCATACGCCCAAATGCTGACGCTGCCTCGCTGGTCGTAGCAACATGGCATGCGAACATCACGAAATCGATAGCGGTTTCAACTGTCGCGCTGAAATTGCATCAACCTGCTGTCCACTGTTCATCTTGTTCCGTGGCACTGCCAGAAGCTACTCGAATGTTGTACTATCCTGCTGTTTCTCGTGCCCATCTTTTCAGCTGCGAGCGAATGCAACCCTTGAACTTGACAACATGCACATTGTCTCGAACTAACCTGGCTGGACGTGTCTGACCCGCATTGAACGTATATCCATCAGCAAAACCCAGCCGCTGCCAGGCTAAGCGGCTAACCTGCTTGCTGAAGAACCTGACTGACTGCATGCCAAACAATTCATGCCTTTGTGTCCCTGTGTACGTTACGGGCTCTTATAAGTTTTCCTTGGAACCCTGGGCTCTTTAGGTTTTTCCCGCAGCGCGCACACTGCTGCGGCTTGTCTCGGAGGATTCACTCCTCCGGTTCGTCCTCCTCGCAGCTTGTGTAGAAACCGGAGGACCTGCTTAGCATGAGAGCGGGCACAAGCCAGAAAGATGCATGAAAGCTTGGCTCCGGACAACGACTCCTCTTCTTCCTCCATGTCCGCGACAGTGTTACGATCTGCACGTTCGGATGCTTCCTGGCAGGAGCACTTCACTTAAATTATGCTTCTGGTTTAGGGTGCCTTAACTTGAAGGGCGGACCTGCACAGATCATAACTGCGGAGCTTTTCGTTTGTGGACTTGTCCACATACTCATGCCACGCATCTTTGTCGAGACCTGCTCAGATGGTCGCCTTCTTGGAAGTTCGACGCAGGTTTGCCAAGGCTCACACCGAGCAGCTGCAGTGCTCTTATTGCCAGCTCGTGTATGGTGGCGTTGTAGAGCATCTGTGCAAGATTGTGCTACGCTCGAATCCTTTGAGGTTGCCGCTCAGGTGGTTGCCTTGACCTCCGCGGTCTTGCCGGAAAGGGTCTCCAGCGTGACCTTGGTCCTGATGGCATTCAGGATCGCGTGTTAATTTGTAGCACTTCGGTTTCTTGCTGAGGCTGCTGCAGGGCGTGCCTTACGACACATTTGCGCTTCCATACAGGCAATTTCACTCTGGCAGACATTGTTGGTATGATTTTGCTGCGATGCTGCATGTGCTATCTATGCCCTTTCCTGTGTATGATCATTCTTCTCTCTTCCGAATCTTGTTTGTGTCTTGATGCCGAGCCCATGTTTTTGCATGATGCTTGAAGCTTGAACGCGGCTACAGCGGAAGACATACATGGTTGTTTTTGTTCGGAAGACACTACTCTCGCCATTCTAGAACTAGTCCTATCCCTCTTCCACAGAGGTGCTCTGGACCCATGCGGTGATGCGAATCGCCACGCTGGACTCGGAAATACGGGTCATGAGCTAGTGAGCAAGAACCGGCCGTTGCCGAACCGACAGTTGCGCTATCCCACGCTGGAATAGCAAAAGGAAGGCAGTCGCCACGCAGTCGTTCATGCTCCAAGGCAGTCGTCGTCGCGTTCTCTGGCTCATGTTGTTGGAACCGAAATCAGCTTTCAGCGAATTGAAGGCACTTTTCCGTGTAGGTATGGAGGCATGGATTCACAAGGACCCAGTCGCCATGAAACGGACACCTCTTGTGCCGCAAATATGGGGAACAACCTTCTTTGGGCTAGCATGCACTGCCCCCAGTAACCTAGGACCTAAGCCGGACCTAAGCTGGAACGGTGCACTGATGTGCTCAGTTTGCTCGGAGCACGAAGCAAAATCACTGCCGTCACCTGCAAACAACACTTGGACCACTTTGAACGTGTGGCACGTCAGCTAAGCAAAGGCCTGTGGAAGCGCTTCCACGTGGCCACAAAGAGTCGCTCGATGGCACCAAAAAGCGCATAAAGCGTTGCGATATATGCACCTCTGGGCTAGGCCGCGGCACCACCACCGTCTTTTGCAATGCGAAGCAGGAGCATATACTTATCTAAGAGGTGCACAACGCATGAAGAGGTCTCGCCCGAGCGTTGGCGACACCCCGACCTTGTGGCCAAACATTCGGAAGCTTGTTGACTGCAGATGACTGCAGATCCACAGACTTCTGCAGCCAGCGCACCCAATTGTCGTCGGCATCGTAGATGAGGTAGGCGTCTGCCAGGAAAGCTTTGGAGAGCGCCAGCTTGTGGAGTGTCTCGGACGCCATGAACTCGTTAGACGTGACCTGGCGAACGCAACGCACACACGGAGGACCTTGAGCCAAGCTCAGGTCAGCTTATGTTTGGTCTGGTCTTCCAACTCGCACTCGGCCGCCGGCCGCAAAGTTGTACAGCTGGTTTAAAGGAGCGCTCAGGATCTCGGGTGGAATCAAAGCTGGACTTCCACTACACCCCAAAAGCTGAGGCAAACAACATCGCACCGTGTACGGCCAAACTTCAGTCAAGAATCTGCAGATCCCATGGACGCGATAAAATCGCCAAAAAACCTCACTAGTGAGATTCTGAGACATAGTGAACCACCAATTCAGATCGACGTCTTCCAGGATCTGTAGGGCGTGAGCTGCTGCGCTTCCAGGTGAAGAGGACAGCCGACAGCCTCTGCGGCTCTGGCAAGGCCCGCCTGTGATTGTGGCCACTCTCAGTATCGGGGTGAAGCTGTTCATCGAGGCTCGCGGCTATACTGGATTGCCTTTGCCTAGAATCTAGAATGTGTCAGAACCTCGACTTGCCATTTGTAGAAGCCCAACTCAGGCCAAGACAATCTTAGCGTTGTGGTAACAGGCAAGTGCCAAGGACGGACGCGGGATGCTACTAGTACCCTTAGCTTGCTGAATCTCTTTATTTTCGATTGAAAATATATGAAGAAGTAGAATGACGTAGACATAGACTCTTTTGCCGGCTGCTCATGACGCCTTGCCCGTTGGACATTCAATGGACCGGAGCCCGGTGGCAGAAACACTGAGAAACATCCCATCAACGCGGATGTGAACAGAAGGGGGCCCTTAGGACTTCGAACAGACTTTCCGATGGTTCGTAGAAAACTTAATTGATTGGGTTCTGACTTGGCTTAGGCAACTTGTCCAAAGCGGATAGTCCCCCTCCGCTGTACCTGGCTCCGACATGTCATGAGATTCGGGTGCTAGTTCGGCCCGGCCCGATAGCTAAAACTGTACAGACGCACGACACCAATATCCTGAAACACAACCCGTAAACAGAAAAGATCGACATCGGCAGCCAAGATGTTATGCACAAACAAAAATCATCCCTAGCAACATCGGAGACTGCAGAAAAAAGTCGTGGTAGTCGTAGCACGGGGTTCCACCCAAGATGATCCTTCGAATTGAGGAAGCAATACTTAGCATTATTCAATGGTCCTAACTGTTAGGAGGAACTAACATCTGACATGATTTGCTGAGAATTACAAAGATGGAAGAAAAGTGGCACTTGCAGTGTAACAAACGCTGAACACTAGCCATTACCCACAGCAACAACACTGACAACGACGCTCAATGAACTAACTGACGATGAGAGCATGATGAATGCTAGAAGAACAAACTAGTAGTGCCCAAGCACTAGTACTGGATCTCGCAGTAGCATTGGTATCGCATTAGTATCATGAAGGGTGGGGGTCGGGGTGGGGTAGGGGTAGGGGTAGGGGTAGGGGTAGGGGTAGGGGTAGGGGTAGGCGTACGGGTAGGGGTAGGGGTAGGGGTAGGGGTAGGGGTAGGGGTAGGGGTAGGGGTGGGCCATGTCGTTCGTCGATCAGGCCCGCGACGACAAGATCCGCTCGTCGACCAGGACGTACCGCTGCCGGCCACTGTCGGTCTCCAGATGGGCACCGATCGGTTCAAGTGGGTGGGGGTAGGGGTAGGGGGCAGGGGCCGGGCAGGTGTTGGGGTAGGGGTAGTGGTAGTGGCAGTGGAAGTGGTAGTGGTACCGGCAGTGGTAGCGGTGCTGCGGAAGTCAGCACAGAACTCGGAGCTTCACAAACTTAGAAAAGAGGGTAGCGGTTGTGGTGGCGACAGTGGCGATTGTGAGAATTGGAACTGCTAGCAATGCGCTTCAAACTGGCCTCTGTGCCCGAAACTGCGCGAGAACATCTGCATTCCGGGTAGACCACTGGCTAGTCAACATGATCTGTTAGCGTTAGCATTACGTTGACATGGAATCTGCAGCATTTGCGAGAAGCAACCGCGAATGCCTGGCAAGGTGCAGAGAAAACTCGCAGCCCGCTGAGTGCAACAATGTTCCCTCGGCTTGCACACTTTCAAAGATCCGGCAGCTTCATGGTCTCTCGTTTGAGACATGTCTCGCAGCACATGTGCGGAAGATCCGGGACCCCATGGCAAGAACGGGTTCCAGAGCGGCACCTAGCCAAGTCTTGTGAGCCTTGTTTTGGCAGCTGACGTCATGAGGAACCCTCAGGTCATAAGCCTGCACACCGCCAAACAAGGCTTGATCTGCGTTGAAGGCCATCTGTGCCTCGGTGGACAGGATCTCGCAAGGTGCGAACAAGAGAAAAAATGAGAACCTGGCATTGATGGTCTGAGAGGGATATGAGATCGTGCTCTCGGCGAAAGAGCTGCACACGACAGCCAGGGGAGCCGACTGAAGAAGCTCCTGACTTGTGTGTGAATCACCAGCAGTTAGCAGTGATGCCTCTGTCCGATAGTTCAATCTCGTGTCCTTCAAGAAATGGAAGAGCGGTCCCATGACTATGAATTGTGGGCAACTCGGCGGCACACAAGCCAGGCCTGTAGCGGACGTGTGGTTCGTGCGACCCCAGGCCAGCATCATGCAGCACGCATAACGTCCGACGACGCCGCAAGAACACACATGTAGACACTTTGCAGCACGACCTCCTGTCCATCCAGCAGCGAACCCGCCGGCAAACACGCTTGAATACAAGTCCTGTTCAGTCAGACACACATGACACAAAGACTTGCGAAGCTGTCCGAGTTGAACAAGGAAGCGCTCCAACACGGCACCATCTGGACTCTGGCTTGCCAATGTCAAGGCATTTCGGAGAGGAGTCAAGAAGAAGATGCCAAACCTATCCCACTGCCAAAACAAATTCTCATCACGGCACGCACGTAACTGGAAGATGGAAGCTGTGCAGCGAACGGGCCACCAACTGCACCAGCAAGGACTAGAGGTGTTTCAGGCAATTTGACCTGACATTCCAACATCTTGCGTGACTTCCAAGCCTGGTCCAATGCAATCAGGACTGAGAAGCCTGCCGATGCGCTGCGCCGGCAACAACGGCCAAACCAACTACGAGAAGACCGTGAGGGGCCACCCAACGTGGGCAAGGCTTTCCCGCCTCAGATGTCATTGCGGGGATATTGAGATCAACACTCAATGCGGGAAGGAAACTTGCGACCAAGGATCTCATTGATGCATGATTCGCTGCAACCACGGACGACTTATACTTGACTGCCAATCTATGTATCGTTCTCTCTTTCGTCATTAGCTGGCTTTTGTATGCTTGTGCAAAACATTGTCCATAAGACTTGCGGGCAACCCAGATCGAAAAGCTGCCATGAAGCATCGACGATTTTGGCACATACGCGCAGTGGCGCATCGGAAATGCAACGTCTTTTCCTGTAAGACTGTAAGTGCTGAACCGACCGCCGTTCGACAAGCACCACCATTCCCGAAAGCCTGTTAAAAAAAAACAACCAGAAACCAAATTTACCTTAGTTCCATTTGAAACCTATGTTTTTCGGGTTGTTTGAACACGGTCGACCAGACTCAAACAACGGCAGTGGCAACAATTCAAATCCATTTTGCCTCTTTCATCCCCGTTCCAACCTGGAATGTTTCATGTCCCGTGGCGGAACGGGCCACCGAACAAACTAACAAACGACAAGTTTGAAATTCGGTGCAAGTTGCCCCCCAAACTACCCACTGAGTGACGTCGACCACACCTTTTACGTCGCAAAGGAGATGTCTCAATTGTCTGTACATACACTTTGATTCGTCCCAATGGACGCATGTGCTTCTATTGGTTCTATTGCGTGCCGCAATGATTACATCCGTTCTGAACACTTAAATCACTTAAACTTCCATCTCGAACGGAGTTCGTGATATTCGTGCATCAACATGACAAAATGGGATTGATGTGCTTGGCTCGGCAAATATCGTTTGGGTTGCGATTTGTTCCGTAAGCTCTATCATGACAGGTCATATCTGAACTCACAAGGATGGAACCCAAAGACTGTTCCGTCCGATCTTTTTGAATGGATAAAATACAATAATTCAATAACACTTTTTCATTCACAGCGCAGGACCGAATGGTGACACTTGGTGACCGATAACGGCAACAAACTATTTCGCCCGGCCGTTGCTGTGCTTCGCTCATTTCCGGTGAGCAACTGTAAATTTTCTCACACTCTGAAAGAACGCCTGCGGTAGTCGGCCATGTGATTCACATGCTCAAGTGAAAATGAGTGCACGATAGATAAAGCAAGAAATGAAATACGACATGTCAACTAGGAGAAATCATAAACACCCCGCCTACAGAGACTCATGGCCTGGGCATGG
>CAJNJA010009964.1:25065-39352 GCA_905231915.1 Symbiodinium necroappetens | reverse complement strand
AATTAGGGGATCTATTTTTTAGATGTCTGGATAAGGATCCTTGCGACCCAGCAGCGAAGACCGGAAGATGCTTCGAGCCTTCTGCAGGACTAGGGACTTAGGGTTTTGGTGTTTCGGGTTTAGGGTTTAGGGTTTAGGGGCTGTAGGGATTACGTGAAGGCTCAAGGGACTGTAGGGTTATAGTTGGGGTTATAAGTGCCCTAAGGAATGTTATCCCAATGATAGCCTTCTGCAGGACTGGGTTTAGGGTTTAGGGACTTGGGGTATTTAGGGTTCGGGCTTTAGGGTTTTAGGGGTTCAGGGTTCAGTGATCCAGTCTAGGGCCTAGGGTTTAGGGATCTCGGGTTTAGAGAATTTTACCATAGCTAAAACAGGGAGCAGGGAGCCCTACAGAACACTGATGAATGCTAGTCCTAAATCAACCCGTATTAAGCCTAACTATAAGCCCTAGACCCTACATAACCCTACCTGACCTATTAAGTCCCCCGACCCTCCTAGTCCTGCAAGCTACACCTGACCTACCTGATTTGGTTATCGCTTTTTGGAACCGTGAGCATGAGATCATTTTCCCGAAACCCCTATATCCTAAACCCTAACAGGAGAAGATGGTCAGGGCCGAAGCATGTGACCTTCTTCATCCTCTGGAAGGTGCGGCGTGACGGGTTTAGGGATGTTTAGGGCGTAAGATCTAAAGTTGTGGGGCTTTAGGGTTTTAGGGTTTAAGGGTTTAGGGTTAAGGGCTTAGGGTGTAAGGGAGTGTAAGATTTAGTGGTTAGGGTTTAGGGCTTAAGGGTGTAAGGTTTAGAGGTTTGGGTTTAGCGTTTAAGGGTGCAAGGTTTAGATGTGCGGGTTTAGGGTTGAATCACGCAGGGAGTTTAGAGTGTAGGGTTTAGGATTTGAGAATCACTCAGGGTGTAGAGTTTAGGTTTTTTGGTGTAGGATTCAGAATTTTCACATAGACTTTAGGGTGAGGGCTTAGGACAGTGTGTGGGCTTCGTATGCGGAGTTTTTACATAGGGATCTTGTGTAGTGTCGCAAGAATCTGGCCGAGGCTCCAACAGTTTGACATGGCTTCAGGCATCTCTTAGCAGCTGCGTAGGTAACCTTTAACCTTTTTGGGCTCATATAATCCTACCATAATTGAAAGGTTAACCTTTTTTGGGCTAGGGTACTCCGCCTCTAAGATATTGCTGGTTTTCGGATGCGAGGAGACCCGAATGAAACCCTATCAGCCATGGAGCAACCCGCCCCTCATTATAGAACCCCATGGCTACCGTTGCAGAGTCCCTCAATACAGAGCCCCATAGACCCTCCAAGCAACCCTTCCTAAACCCTAAGCCCTAAACCCTAAACAGTATAGAACCGCATTAGACCCTTAAAGCAACCCTTCCTAAACCCTAAACCCTAAGTACTATAGAACCGCATTAGACCCCTTAAAGGAGCCCATAAAGAAGCCCCTCATTCTCTGAACCTCAACAGCCACATGTGTCTGACACTTGCCAGGCCTCAAATGGACACATTCCAAGAAGGTCGGGAACAACACCGCTTCTCGGCTACTCTTTTGGACTTTATAAGGTTTAGGCTTGAAGACTCTCGGGTTAAAGGCTTTAAGGTGTAGGGTGTAGGGCTTGAGGGTTTAGGGCTTTAGGGCCTTAGGGTTTAGTAGGGTTTGTTGCTTTTTCTTTCTGTGTGTTTCTGGTTCTTGATGGTTTACTGTTGTACGTTAACCTCGATTAACTCCTAAATACCGAACCGAAACACAGCTGGAAAGAAGGTTTACAGTGGCAACTTGACGGTGCCTCTGAGTCCCCATGCGGAAGACAAAGATGACACGCCCTTCTTGGATCTTCTTGTGGCGTGGCTGCACCCCAGACCCTAAACCCTAAGCCCTAAACCAAAAAAGCAGAGAGCCTTCAGCCGTGCGATAAACTCGCGGGCATCTAGGATGTCACTAGGGCTCTCGGGGTTTTGTGGTGTGGGTGCAGGGGCTTAGTATAGGGTGGGGCTTTTCGGGTGCAGGAACCCTGCAGCATTAAATCCGGAACTATCTTGGATGTGGAATTGTGTCCCTGCGAGCTGCTTCTTGACAAAGCCATGAAGCTCCCCCCGATACTACATTCCAGATTTCAGGTTCCGTTTCGCTTGCCTAAACCTTCTAGAATCCGAAAGCCGAGCCCCAAACCCTCAACTCTATACCCATAACCCTCAATTCTCAACCCTAAACCCTAAAAGCCCTATATAAAAGTTCTGCCTCTTTCAAGTCTTCCATCCGGTTCACTTGTTCCTCAACGCCGAACACCCTCATAGGCGGCTTCCTTTGAGGGTTCTTTTAGGGGGTTCCTCGAAAGATTCCCTTGTAGGAACCTTCAAAAAGCCGGGTTTTGAGATGAGGGCTTCGGCTTAGGCCTTGGGGTTCAGGGTTGAGGGTTTAGGGTTTAGGGTCAGGGAACCCTTCCAGGAACCCCAAGCCCTACACTCAAACCCCAAACTCGTAGCGAACCTGCAGGTGATGCTTGCGGGTGGTATGTTTGATGCATACATACATGATCATACATGCATAAACACATACATACAGCCATCCATCCATGCATGCATATACATATAAATAAATAAATAAATAAAAAAATAAATATATATATATATATATATATTTATACACATATAGACATACATATGTAGTATATCATACTTCATACTATATTCAGAAATAGTATGTGTCACCTTGTAGCAGCCTGAAAAAGAGCCCTTCAAGGAGCTCCCTCCCGCAGGTGATGCTGGTGGTACTTAGTAAGTAAGGTTATAAGTACCTTAATTGAGGTTATTAGTAATTATAAGTATAGTTACCTTATTTATAACCCTAGTTCCTCATTCCCATGATCCTAAACCCTAAACCCTAAACCCTAAATCCTAAACGCTAAACCTTAAACCCTAAACCCTAAATCACCCTAGGCCCTAAAGCCGAAACCCTAAACCCTAAACCCTAGGCCTAAAGCCTAAACCCTAAGCAGGTGATGCTGGACGTACCTCCTGGGGCTTCCGAGCCTCGGTTGGTGCATTGCGGCGGCCCAGGGAGTGATGCGACCTGCGCCGCGGCCCGTTTTTTGGTCTTTTTGCGGGCTTTAGGAAGGGCTCCTTGAAGGGATCTATCAGGGAATTTCCGAAAATAAGGGGTACCTTATTTTGGGGTCCTTAAAATAAGGACTCTACTCTTTGGGGTACTATATTAGGGTCCCCTATTTTCGGAAACACCCATAAGGGTACTAAAGAGCTTAAGTTTAGTGCTTTCGGGTTTTTTGGGTTTAGGACTTTACGGGTTTTTTGGGGGTGTTTAGGGCTTGGGAGTTTAGGAGTTTAGGGGTTTAGGGTTTCGGATATAGGGTGCCATCCGGTTTTGTAGGGTCTTTAGGTAGGGTTCTGCGGGATTTCCGGCGTTTTTTGGGGGCCTGGTAAACTTCTAGAGTTTTGGTTTTCTTGATGTTTCATGGGTGTTCTACAGGTTTTGGGGCAAAAGGATCACAACTCGACCTTGAAGCTGTAAACCCAAGCCTCTTCCGTCCAAAGCACCCAGAGGCTGGATACCTTATGTAAACTCGTAGACATCCAGTAAAAGCCCAAAGAACCCTTGAAAAGCGAGATTTCAGGTGTGCTGGGAATGAGCATCCAGGGCTATGCCAGCTTCTCAATCTCCCAGCGCGGCATCGGGGTGACCGCGAATCCCAACTTCGAGTGCGATCCGAGTCACATGAAGTTCCCACCGAAGGGCCAGTCGAACTACGAGACTCGGTCTGCTACTAAATGCTACTACTACCCATAGGCCCGTAAGTAGTTCCTTGTTGGGATTACCTTTTAGGATTCGAAATATAAACCATAAAAAGGAACTACTTTCGTGCCTATGGGTAGAGTTGTAAGATTATCCAAACCCTAAAGTAATGTCCCCGAACCCTGCATCCTAAACTCCAAAGTAATATCCCTAAACTCTAGACTCTACACCCTAAAGTGATATCCCTAAACCCTACACCCCAAAGTATTATCCCTAAACCCTACACCCTGAGCCCTAAAGCAATATCCCTAAACCTTACACCCTAAACCCTAACGTAATACCCCTAAACCCCAGACCCTAAACCCTAAAGTAATATCCCTAAACCCTACACCCTAAACCCTAAAGTAGCAAAGCCAAACTACGAGATACGGTTCGCGTGAGCTTCGGTACTGATGGTGGCGATGGCAGTGATGGCGGTGGCGGCGACACCGTGGTGAAGGTGGTGATAATGCAGATGACAGCGACGATGAAGACGGTGAGGATGATGAAGATGAGTGAAGGATGATGAAGGTGATGATCAAGCAGTAGAAGCAGGGCAGAGGACGATGCGACGAGCCGCAAACCCTCAACTCTAAATCCAACCCTTAAATCCCAAACCCTAACCCTTAACCCTTTTAACTTAACCCTAAACCCTACCTAAACCCCAAAGAACCTACCGTTTTAACGACTGATTTGAGGAAATCATAATAAGGAGACCTACAAATGTAGGTTTCTTGGGGTCCAGGTAAACCTCTCCACAAGGAGCGTAAGTCTAAACCCAAAACCCAACCCCCTACATCCCAAACCCACACCCTAACCCTTAAACCCTAAACCCTAAACCCTAAAGCCCTAAACCCCTAAACCCCTTAAGGAACCCTATAGATCCCTTTAAAGGAACCCTGTAGATCCCTTTAAAGGACCCCTAAACCCTACACCCTCCCAAGGAGATCTCCGACTTCACCGACTGCCCCTGCGCGCTGCCGGATGGCGCGCCCTTGGTTGGCCAGTCCTTCGCGAACTTGGACCCGAAGAACGACTCCCAGGTTGAGGCTCCTCGGGTTCCTCTTAAAGGGTTCCTTTTAAAGGTTTAGGGTTGAGGGGTTTAGAGTTTAGGGTTTAGGGTTTAGGGCTCTAAGGACTCATATTTTAAGGCTTTTGGGCCCAAAGTCCATACTCTATAAGGCTTTTGGGCTATGTTGATGCTAAGGGTAAGGGTTCCTTTTGAAGGATTCCTTTCAGGGTGCTGTTAAGGGGTTCCGTTTTGGGGTTCCCTTTCGGGGGTTCCTTTTAAGGGGTCCTTTAAGGGTTCCATGAAGGGGTCCTTTAATGGTTTCATTTAAGGGTGCGTTAAAGGATGTAGGGTTTAGGGTTCCTTTCAAGGGTGTAAGGGGTGTAGGATTGAGGGTTCCCCCAAAGGGGTGTAGGACTGAGGATTGCTTCAAAGGGTTTCCTCCAAAAGGTGTAGGGCTTAGGGTTCCTTCGCACTCAACCCTAAACCCTAAACCTCACAACTGTAAACAGTAAACCCTAACCTCTAGACCTTCCACTCCTAAACCCAAAACCCGAACCTCTAAATCTTACACCCTTACACCCTTACACCCTAAACCCTAAACTCTAAAAAGAGGTGTAGGGTTTAGGCTTCCTTCAAGGGTTGGAGGGTGGGCCATCGGAGCGGCGCTGGGTTCTGTGGTTCGGGTTCCAGGCCTTCTGTAGGCGGCGTAACGGGTTCAGGGTTTAGGGCTTTAGGGTTTAGGGTTTAGGGCTTTAGGGTTTAGGGCTTTAAGGCATTTACGGTTTACATCGATGGGCTCCATGATTTCCTCGTCCAGCATGGACTGGCATGGCGGCAGGTCATTCATTGTGACCCATGCGGGCGTCCACTCGCAAAATCGCGATGGACTGGGCTGCAGCTCGGCACATGTGCACGACTTGCTCAAGAGCATCTGCTCCATCGGTTTCTCGCAGAGCGAAGTGCGGGGCATCTGCCTCGAAGTGCCACATGGCCCGGAGGGAGATGAGATTCGGGGCTTCAACCAGCGACTCGTCGGTGATGCAGGTGGCAGACTTGCACCTGTCACCAGCCTGCGATATGCATCGGTCGTAGGATCGCATGCCAACCAGGCTGCGAGGTGCATCTGGCACAAGATTGCTCACGATGACGATCGACCCACTGTCGACGGCAAATTCTCGCTTGAAAAGCTCGAATCCGTCGATAAAGCCTGGGCCCGATCGATTCGAGATGGACTCACGTGGCTAGTCAACTTGCGCCCACGAGGAAAGGTACTCACGGAAGAACATCAACGTAAGGCTGCTCCGCTGTGGGGGCGAGAAGTCGCTAGCGACGGATGTCGGAATCGAAGCCCTGAACCCTCAACACTAAATCCCCTAAATCCCCTAAAATCCCAAAAGCCCTAAACCCATCTAGCCCCAAAGCCTTAAACTCTGCACTCCCAAACCCTAAGGTCTACACCCTAAACCCTAAACCCCTGAACCCTAAACCCCTAAAGCAAAAACTCTAAATCCTCAGGTCTAAACCCTATTTTGAGGTGGGTAGGTACCGTTATAGGAGCCTTATAGAAGGTCTATATACCTTATAGGAGCCCTATAGAAGCTAAACTCCCCACCTGTAGTTTCCTTTAACTAAGGTCCTCTTCCGCAGCATGGCCCTCCGCTCCCGGACCTGCGCCGGAGATAGCAAGTGGATGCTCACAGGCCCGAGAGGGAAGAAGCAGCCCGGGCTCCCAATTGAGCTAGGGTTTGGGGGATTCTTAGGGCATTTAGGGTATATGGGGTTTAGGTTTAGGGCTTTTTAGCGGCTTTTAGGGTTTTTAGGGTTTGGGGTTTAGAGTTTGGGGTTTAGGGTTTCGGGGGGTTTTAGGGGCTTTTAGGGGTTTGGGGTTTAGAGTTTAGGGTTTTCTGGGTATATAGGGTTTGGGATTTAGTGCTTTGGATCACTGTAAAGGGCAAGGGCTTAGGGGTTCTTCGGCTTTATAAGGGCCCTGTCGGGTGTGGCAAGGTCCAGTCGAGGGTTTCATAAAGATGTTTCAAGTGGTTTCGGGGTTCACACGGTTGGCCAGGCTTTGAAAGGGTTGAAGAGTATCGGAAAGGTCTGAATCATTAGTACTTCTCCCCTAAGGGGTCCGCGGTATATTGAATGATTGTAGTACTGTATTTCACTATACCCCAAAACCCCACTCTAAGTTATGAAAGCCTCTTTATAGAGCTTTTGGGTTTCCTTGCGCCCTGCATCCCACTTTCCACCCTTAAGCGTTAACCCTGGAACCACCCTTAAATGCAAAGCCCTACACCTGACACCGGACATCTAACCCCTAAGCCAGTATCTCTAAACCCTAAACCCTAAACCGCCTACATCTCTACACCCTAAAGCTGCAGCCCAGGTACAACTTCCTCGAGTGGTCAGGGACGCGCATGTTGGCACATGAGCCTCGCTTGTTGGACCAGGTTCCTCCAGGGCTTGGTTTGCTCTTCCTGAAGCCTCGGAGCCAGGGTTTAGGGTTTACGGTGTAGGGTTTAGGGTTTACGGTGTAGGGTTTAGGGTGTAGGGCACTGTAGGGTTTAGGGTGCAGGGTTTAGGGTTTAGGGCTGTTGTTTGGGTCACATCCTGCAGGCAGAGCAAATAGAAATTGTCCTTGCGTTCCCATAGTCCAGAGTGGGCGAGGGAAGGCAAGAAGTTCTCCGGCAGTATGTGCCTTGAGGCTGAAATCCTAAATTCTTAACGTGTTCAAGTCTGCGTTTCTGTGAGAAACGCCGGTACTCCTTCATGTACTCTAAACTTCTAAACTTCTAAACCCTAAACCCTAAGCCCCTAAACCCCTAAGCCCATAAACCCTTAACCCCCAAAGCCCCTAAACCCCTAAACCCTTAACCCTCAAAACCCCTAAACCCCTAAACCCTAAACCCTAAACCCTTAACCCCCTAAACCCCTACACCCACTACCCCTAAACCCTAAACCCTAACCTCTAAACCCTAAACCCCTAACCCCTGAACCCCCAAACCTTAAACTCCTAAACCCTAAGCCCCTAAACCCTTTACCCCCAAAACCCCAAAACCCCTAACCCCTAAAGCCCTAAACCCCTAAACCCTAAACCCCCTAAACCCCTTAAACCCCCTAAGCTCCTTAAACCCCTTAAGCCCCCTAACCCTAAACCCCTAAGAAAAAAGACCGTAAGCCCCGAAACCCCCTAAACCCCTAAGCCCCAGACTCGCGTCTCCTGGGTCCTTACATCCCAGCATCCCGAACCCCCTCCGACCCCCCCTCCCCCCCCGCCCAGAGGCTAGTCACTCGGAGCCCGGTTTAGGGTTTAGGGTTTGGGGCTTAGGGTTTGGGGTTTCGGGTTTAGGGTTTGGGGTTTGGTTTTAGGGTTTAGGGTTTGGGGTTTAGGGTGGTGGGGTTTGTTTCCTGATCTGGGGTCTAATGTAGGCCTCTTACCGCTTAGAAGCGGATTTTTGTGGATGTTATACTATAGTTATATAAGGACCTAGTTATATAAGGACCTTGCAGAGATATTATGACTCATTTTCCAAACCCTATATTATACAAGTATTGACAGCCGATACCTTGGGCTTACAATGCTCGATTTTGTTCTGTTTGCGGTTTACGGTTAGCTTCAGGGTTGAGAGTTTAGGTTCAGTGCTTAGGGTTTAGGTTTTGTGCCGGTTGATCTCAGGACATCGACTTCTTCCGAAGCCGCATCTGTGCGCCAAAGCTGAGCCTTGGAAGTGAAGGCCCTAAACCCTAAATCCTGGAAGCCCCAAGCTGCACCTTGATAGGGCGAAACTAAGCCCTAAACCCTAAAAGCCCTAAGCCCTGCCGTAACCTTCTTGAGGGCCTCCATCCTTGCCCAAAAGGATGTTCCTGGGTTTAGGTGACAGGGATTGAGGGTTTAGGTTTAGGGTTTAGGGTTTAGGGGTTCAGGGATTCAGGGTTTAGGGTCTAGGACTCACGGTACCCCCTTGTCTCAGGAGCTGGCAGTACAAAGTACTGTTGATGATACAAACCCTGCATAACCCTAGGGACCCTAAACTTTGGGAATTATGGCATATGCCTTTTTATGGGTAATCTGCAGGATATATATCATCAGCCGTGGTACCCTAAACCCTAAAGCCCCAAACCCTAAACCCTAAACCCTAAACCCCCAAACCCTAAACCCTAAACCCCCAAACCCTAAACCCTAAACCCTCAACCCTAGCGGTAGCCAGAGCCACAGAAGCCATGCCATGGTTCAGCGCAGCGGCAAGATGGTCTGTATTCGGGTCGACCTAAAAGTTCGCACATGTGGGGGGTAGTTTTCGAAGTTGGGGTCCCTTTTAGGGTTCCTTAAAGGGAGCTATAAAGGTTTGTATAAGAGTGCCATAAGGGTTTTCTTTATGAGTAGGGTTAAGGGCTTAGGGTTTAGGTATATGGGTAGTTCGAAAAAGGACCCCATAAGAGACTATCATTAATTTAGAGAACTATACGGGTAGTTTTCTAAGTTAGGGTCCCTTTTGGGGTTCTTGTTATAAGGGTGCCGTACTATTTCGGGGACTTAGAAAGGGACCCTGTATAATTCAGAGAACTTCCCCCTATGGTTTTGCCTGGTAGACCCTGAAGAGTAGCATGTGCCCGCGCCCGTCCGAAGCTACGGAGGAACCTGGACGGTTCGTCTTATGGCACAGCGGTGGCCGCTGTATATGCAGACATGTTCCCCGATCGAGTTGCCAAGATGGTCATCAACGGCAACTTCGGTGGGCTTTACATCATCGGCTCTGGGTTTATAGGGTTTAGGCTTTGGGCTTTAGGGTTTAGGCTTTAGGCTTTCGGGTTTCGGGTTTAGGCTTTGGGGTTTAGGGTTTAGTTCGGGGTTCTTCTACATTCGTAGGGTTCTGGCAGTTTTCTCCTTGGGCATGTGTTGGGAGTAAGGCAACATGCCACCGGTGCCCAACACGCTGGAGTTCGCGAAAGGGCAGGGCATGGCATTAACGCAGGCTTTTGGGCATTTGGAGTCTGAGCAGCAGGAGAGTCATTGTGAATATGCATTGCCATTTCATCCCTAATCCCTAAACCCTAAATCCTAAACCTTATGGTTCTTGTGTCTTCTTGCTTTCAATGAATTCCAATGTTGGTGCGACACAAGCCAGGTAACCTGCAGGGGGTTGGAAGCCTTCAACTTGCCAGTGTCTCTTTTGCGGTGACTGTATATATAAACTATCTCCCTCTCTTGACATAACAGAAACATAGACTTCACCAAATAATGAGAATAACAATAATAATGATAGTAGTGAATAATAATAATGATAATAATAGTAATATTAGTAGCAACAATATTCATACTAATAAATAATAATTTTACTAATACTAATAGCAATAATAAGAAATATGTCTGCCTAGGAGCGGATGTGCGTCAAATGGACTTCGACTCGTCCCTGCGATTATTTCAGCAACGAGATGCCGCTCGATCCGACGATCTCCTCCTCTGAGCTCCCGAAAGGTCTAGGGTTTAGGGTTTGTTGTCTGGCTCCCTGGGTTTAGGGTTTAGGGTTTATTGTATGGCCCCCTGGGTTTAGGGTTTAGGGTTTACGATTTATTGTGTGGCCCCCTGGGTTTAGGGTTTAGGGTTTTTGGTTTATTGTATGGCTCCCTGGGTTTAGAGTTTAGGGTTTAGGGTTTATTGTATGCCCCCCTGGGTTTAGGGTTTAGGGTTTATTGTATGGCCCCCGTATTAAAACTTAAAAACAGAAAACACGATACCCTTATTTATATAGAGGTCACTCGCGAACCTAGTTCAGGGTTTAGGGTTTAGGCGGTTTAGAGTGTTGTGATGTAAGTTGGTATTGACGAAGACTCCTGCGTCGTGCGGTCGTGCGCAACGGGGCCAAGAGGCGCGAGCAAGTGAGATCCCCCTACAGTTCATCGTTGTTCTGGTCCGCAAATCAAGTACAACCAAAGCCCTTTCTCCCAAACCCCATAAACCCTACACCCCAAACCCTATAAACCCTAAACCTCTTTTTTTCCCCGAGAACCCTAAAGTCAGAAAAACCCGAGGACCCCCAAGCCTTCAGCCTCGAATCCTTTGGGGGCCCTCATCTCTAGTCCCAGAGTGCCAGAGTCCTTCGAAGCCTCAAGCCATACCTGGACCCTGAAGAATTCAAGGGGTTTAGGGTTTTAGAGTTTAGGGTTTAGGGGCTTGGGTTTGGGTTTTTTTTGGGGGGGTTTAGGGTTTACCATAACCCAAGTAACCTACCCTTTTTGCAAGGACATGTATAAGGAAATCATAATAAGGAGCCTTTAAAAAGGCAGCTTCTTTAGGGTCCAGGTAGAGACCCCAGCCAGGGACGCCTCAACCCAAACCTTCCAAGACATCATCCTTTCTACGAAAGCCTATAAACCCTAAACCCGAAAGCCTAAACCTGGTAGACCGGTGGGCCCTGGCTAGCGGGCTCCCCCGGAATTTCGGGAATTCGGAAGCAGAAGCAGATGGAAAAGGGCCCGAGCCAGAAGAACCCTAAACCCTAAACCACAAACCCTTAAAACCCTAAACCCTAAAACCTTAAACCCTAAACCCCTAAAACCCTAAACCCCTAACCCCCAAAACCCTAAACCCCCGACGACCCCATTCCCGAACCCAGGTCTCTGACAAAGGCCTGGAATGCCCTCATCGGCGAGATTCGGGCGGGGCGACTCACGGCGCCCACGAACCTCCCGGGGCAGGGAGGCGCTCCCAGCTGCTTGAGTCGTAGGGCTTTTGGGGTTTCGGGTTTGGGCTTTCGGGTTTCGGGTTTAGGGTTTCGGGTTTAGGGTTTGGGTTTTCGGGTTTAGGGTTTGTGGTTTCCGGTTTAGGGTTTAGGCTGCCAAGTAGGTTGGCCTACTCTGATGCACAAGGGGTAATATGTCTTTAAAGAGTTTATGCTGCAGAGGGCCCAAGGCGGACAACCATTCGGCTCTAACTGACCCCAGCCCGACTCCGAGCCTCTAGCAGATTCGGACGGGGTTCTCAAGAACTGGAGTAGAGTCTCGGTGCATGTTATACTTTCATTATGCAGCGACTGCACGACAACAAGGGAATATACTGTTCAGGGTTTAGGGTTTTAGGGTTTAGCGTTTAGGGTTTGGGGTTGCGGGCTACTTACTATACATTCATCAGACATTTGGGGTTGGAGCCACTAAACTCTTATAGAGCCCTTGCAAGAACCGGCGACCCCGTACCCTGAAGCCTAAACCCTAAATACTATTTTCAACTCCATATCCCCACAGCATGATGTCAAACCCTAAGCCCTAAACCCTAGGCCCTAAACCCTCAACACTAAGCCGTGCAAGTATTGCTGCTTCAGCTTTGACTCAGCAGTCAGACTACACCCCCAACCTCCTATTTCGAATTCTGCGCGTCCTTAGGCCCCAAAAAGGTAGAGACACCTGAAGTGCTCTGAGGCAATGTGAGCTTCCCTTTGAGCATAGGGCTACTCCAGGGCTATGTCCAGGAGCTGATGATCATTGCAGGTCACTCGCTCCGAGTTTCGCAGGAGTTTCAGAGCCTGTTTCTGAACCCTAAACCCCCTAAACCTTAAACCGTGCTACGGGGTTTTACAAGGTTTCATAAACCCTAAACCCTACGTAGGGGCTTAAGGAGTTTGAGAACGCCTCTGAGATTTGGCGTTTTAGGGAGTTGGGAGCTTCGCTGGTTTTAGTTTTTTGTTTTCTTTTTTAAGGGCTTCGGATTTAGCGCTTTGGGGGTTTGGGGGTTTAGGTTTAACAGTTTGGGGTTTATGGCTTAAGGGTTTGGGGGTTTAGGGAAAGTTTAGGGTTTGGGGCTTTGGGGTTTAGGGGTTAGCTTAAGGTCTAGGCCCTAGGCTTCAGGTCGAGGGGTTTGCTGGGGCCAAGCTTGGCTTTTTGAAAGGCTTGGCCAAGCCCGGGTTGGGTGTGTGGTCTCCTGGTCATCTGGTCCCTTGGTCCTCTGGTCCCTGGTCCAGGTCGTGGTCCGCTGCGTGTCAGAACCCGTCATAAAGACGCTGTGTTTGCAAATGGGGGGGTGCCCCCCGCCCCCCCCTCCCCCCCCCGGCTTTCTTTTTGCGCTGCAGGCTTGCTTTCAAGAACATCATACCATCAACAAGACTTGTTTCAAGCACATGGTTTGACATAGTTCTTACAGAACTTTCAGAGCTTTCAACACCCATCATGCTGGCATTCTGTTTGGAAATGGGGTGGGGCTGCGCTTATCAATACTATAGTAATTTAACGCTAATCCAAACCGGAGGGAAAGTTGCGATTTTTCCTATTCACATACTGGAAAGCAATCAAAAAAACAGAGGCATACATATTCAGGTCTGCTTTGAATATTTTGCGGATCGGCATTCCCGACCAGCTGTTGGCACAAAGCGCGGCTTTGGAAATTGCAATTTCCCAATAGCTTGATGCGAAACCCAGCCGTGCACATTGTAATTCCAAATAGCGTGACACAAAATGAACCCCGCACGTTGTAATTCCTCAATAGCTTGAAGCAAAACAACACTTCGCTATCGAAATCCCCGACTAGCTTCGCGCAAACGAAGGCCTTCAACTTGGAATCCCCGACCACCTTCGACGCAGAAGAAGCCCTGCACATGCTATTTCCCGAATAGCTTCAAAAAGAAAAGCCCAGAAACGGGTCTTCCACAATAGCTTGCTGCAGATGAATACCCACAGTTATTGGGGATTTCCCCAAAATCTTGCTGCAAAGCAAGACACTACAGGTAGGCTTTCCCCAATAGCTTGCTGCAAGTCAAACTCAACTCCTCGGCCAAACCTTCTAAACAATACCTGTTGGCCAAACCTGCTAAAGAAAATCCCTCCGCCGGTTTGCTGGGTTAGGGTGTAGGTTTAGCTCAGGGGCCCTCCTAAACCCAAATCCAGGTTTCGTGCCGACGGGCTGGGCAAAGCCTGTCCTGACGCTCGTAAACCTTGCGGGCATGCGGGGCCAAAGCGCTCGAGTGGCGCCTCTCGTGATTTTAGGATTTTGGGGTTTCGATACACTGAGTTTTGGGGCGGGAAAGCAACAAGAATCATAATACTGATGATTGGAGAGCAACATACGGCTTAGAACGTCATGGATAGCTGTCGTCGGCATGATGGAGAGCTGCCTTTGCGGACTTAATATAGGGGCCTAGAGAATTGCCTATACTATGTTGGGGGTTCCTCATTATCAGTACAGTACAACGGGCCCGAAGACCTTATTCTAAGTTTGTTCGGCCCCTATATTCGGTTGGACGCCCAGGCCCTCAACCCGAAACCCTAAACCGTTCATAGTGCAGTGTTCAGCGACGGACATCTGGCGTGTAGTTTACACCGGGTCTGGGATACCTAAGCCGTACATCCTAAAGCCTCAACCCTAAACCCTGTAAGCCCTAAACCTAAATCCTAGACCCTACACCCTACACCCTATAAACCCCTAAACCCCTAAACCCTAAACCCTAAAAACCCTAAACCCTAAACCCTAAACCAAATCTGAACCCAACAAC
>CAJNJA010009964.1:0-24391 GCA_905231915.1 Symbiodinium necroappetens | reverse complement strand
TTTAGGGCTTAGGGGTTTGGGTTTAGAACTGAGGGTTTACACCGTGTGGGACGTAGGATTGATGTTTTGATTATCCTCCTGCGGACCCCTTCTTGGAAGAAAAGTTTTATACAGGAATGGTAACCCCGATGAAATCAGCCTGGAGTGACACGCAGCAGGAGTGGGCCGAGTTTGTCAATCAGAAACCCTACGGCTCAAAATAGCGCAAAAGCGTATAGTATTGTCTTTGGGCCCAAAAGCCTTAGAATACTGTTGATGATATTAATCCTGCATGACCCTAAACTATGGGCATTATGGGATATTCCTTATCATGGGTAATGCAAGATTTATATCATCAACCGTATGAGTCCGTAGAGCCTAAGGGAAAGCTTTCGACCTGCTCCTTTTGGTAGTTGCTCGAGCTGTGAAAAACATCAGCTGCGACCTGGGTTTAGGGTTTAGGGCTTAGGGTTTAGGGAACTCTCAAACCTTGAAGTCTGGCCCCTGACTCCCAAATTCATCTTCGTAGCCCTAGAGGCTTAGGGGTTTATGGTTTACGCAGGGGTTTAGGGCGTAGGGTTTAGATCCGAAAGCCCTAAAGCCATGTTTTTTTTGTCCTGTCCAGAGGGTCCCAAAGTCCATTTTCTGCCTCAATAATTACCAAAATTGTTTCATAAGGTTCCTTGTTGTAGCTAGACCATAATATACCCCAAAACCCTATTCTACGTATTAAGGCTCCCACATTATTTGGACCCTCTGGGGCCGACAAGCCCCCATCCACCGCTTCTACAGCGCCTATAACCTCTGTGCTTGAATCGGACAGTTCAGGGTTTAGGGTTTAGTGGTTTAGGATTTAGGGTTTAGAGCTTGTACCTTTAGAGTTTAGGGTTTAGGTTTTGGGTTTAGGGTCACACTCCTGCAGTGACAAGATACTACAATCCTTATAGAACCCGTTAGCAACCCTGATCATCCCTTGCAAAAAAAAAGAACCAACCAAAACTCGCTGGAGCCTTTAGAGAGCCCAAGAGCCTCAAGTCCGAGAGCTCGAGCCACTTCCAAACCCCTTCCCACACCCTTAAGCCTCAACCCCAGGGTTTAGGGTTTAGGGTTTAGGGTTTAGGGTTTAGGGCCCCTATTAAGCCTATTAAGCCTAGACCTGACACCTCAAAGCCTAAACTTTCAACCCTTACAAAACCCCTCGAAGACCCTAAGCCCTGAACCCACGCAAGGGCACCCTAAACCCTCAACCCTAAAACCCTAAAGCCCTAAACTCTAAACCCTAAAACAGTAAACCCTAAAGCCCTAAAGCCCTAAAGCCCTAAACCCCTAAAGCCCTAAAACCCTAAACCCCTAAAGCCCTAAACCCTAAACCCCTAAACCCTAAACCCTACGCGCATTGCAGCCCTTAGAGACCCGTCCAATCCTCGGATCGTCGGAAGACCAAGGAAGGCCTCGGTGTGCCCCTGCGAAGGAAGGGGCTCCGAAACCGTTTTCCTATGGGGGGTTTTAGGGTTAGGGTTTAGGGTTTAGGGTTTAGGGTTTAGGGTTTAGGGGGTTTAGGTTGAGTGCTTCGGGTTTAGGGTTTTGGCTTTGGGGGGTTAGGGGTTTAGGGTTTCGGGTTTAGGGTCTTGTTCAGGGTTTAGGCTTCGGGGGCTTTTGATGGGGGATGGTGGAGGCTCTTTGTAGACTTTCAGAGTGCTGTCTATGACAGACGTGAGCAAAACACTAAACCCTCACATTTATCCTGCACCCGATACCCTAGAGGGACTCGGGTGGCTTTAAACCGTACCCTAAACCCTAAACCCTAAACCCTAAACCCTAAACGCCCTGGGAGGAAGGGAGTTGATGGCTTCGTGAACGAAGGGACGGTCCTTGGACAGGACCCCTCGGCGCTCCTAAGAGCCGTCAGAGGCTTCAGCTGTTAAGGGGGGGATGCTTATATGTAGGTCTTATAACTTTGTAGGGTCATATAACCCTAAACCCTAACCCCTCAACCCTAGACCCTAAACCCTAAAGCAACTAAGGGTCTAGAGGTTTTTGATTAGGCGGGATCGCGCTGGCGGGGCTCCCGGCGGTTTAGCCAATAGTATGCTTTGGTGGAGGCTGGGCGGCTAGTACCCGAATTCTAATAACTATTCTAATACCCAAAACCCAAAACCCTAAACCCTAAACTCCCTTAAACCCTAAATAGTTCCGCCGTCTTTTCTTGACGCAGAGTTCTTGTGATCTCAATTCCCCCCTCCCACCTCCCACCCAGCAGCTTCAAAACCACTTAACAAAGGAATCTAGATAAACGTAGAATTCCGCAACATGAGTTCAGCCAAAATACCCATCCATTGAACTGCTCCGGCCAGATGTTTCAAAAACTCCGCAATCAGAGCCACTGCCAGATCGCCGACTTTAAGGGGTTTATGGCCTAGGGCTTAGAGGTTTGGGGGTGAGGACTGTAGGGGTTTAGAGGTCTAGGCAGGGTTTCTGATTTGGTGATTTAGGATTACAGGGTTCAGGGCTGTAGGCATTTAGCATCCGCAGTCAAAGGGGGGTCGGAAAAACTAGTTATACTTTTCCTCCTTCGGGCTCTTTACCATAGTTGTAGCATAATAGACCCGATTCCTTATTCTAACTATGCAGGCCCCGGTATCTTAGGCTTCTTCTAGTTGTCTCCAAGATGCTACTGGCCATACAGCAAAAGCGTTGCTTTGGCTGAATTACGCCATTGCGATTGCATCCGACGCCCTAGGCAGTAGACCCAAACCGCGATATCCTCAGCCCTGAGCCCTAAAGCCCCTAAACCTCCCGAACGCCCGAACACGCCAAGCGCCAGCCTGCCAGCATAAATCCCGTACAGAACCGTCATAGAGCCCAGCCCGCAAGCACAGGACCTTTTCGGCAGGTTCACCGTGGCGCAAGCCATGGGTGCGTATCGAGCCTTCCGGGCAGAATGGGAGGCGTGAAGCTGAAGAGTTTATTTGGGTAGTTCTCTAAATTACGGTCCCATTTTGGGTCCCCAATATAGTACGGCAGCCTTATAAAAAACGGACCCCCGAAGGGAGCCTAATTTAGAGAACTACCCATTTGGCTTCAGAAGGGCTTTGTTTACGTTTGGGTGTTCTAGGGTGCAGGCTTTGGAGTTCGGAAGAGCCTAACCCCTAAACGCTGAACGCTATACGCCCTAACCAGGATCCCCAGAGACTCCCCTTAATTACGGAATATGGCTTAAATCTTATTAGGGTGCCTGTTTTTAATTTAAGGTATCTTCCTGAATTAAGGGGTTTTGGAGTCTCTGGGTCCCTGTAAGAGGAGATGGCTACCAGCTCCTTCGTGGGGATCTTCAGCGCTTTCTTCTCGTGGGATGCCGAGGCGATCCCTGTTCAGGCCATGCTCCGCTGAGTGCACCTTGTAATCGGTTTAGGGTTTAGGGTGGGACTTAGTAGGTAAGGTTAGAAGTACTGATTTTTTTGGGGGGTTGCAAGTAACTATAAGTATAGTTACCTTCTTTATCACCGTAGTTAGTAAGTCCCATGATACTTTATGTAGTTTTAGGGGTACTTAGAAATAATTCTAAATGTTTGGTGATTATAACCTTTCAGAAACAGCTGCAATTCTATTTTTTGCTAGGGTCCCAAGTTCAGCATAGTAGGAGACAGGTCTGAAACATTCGTGATACCGCTCGCTTATAGTCCCTCGAGGAATTCTACTCTGATGCCCCCCCAGCCCTAGCCCCAACACCCCAAAGCCTGATTGACAGCGATTTTGAACGAAGCACTTTTGGCAGCTTCAGTGTATATGTATCATATAGTGTAGCTGTTTGAGGTTCTGGGCTCTGGGGGGGGGGGGGTTAGGGAAAATCAGGGTTCTTGTTGGGAGATTTAGTTTAAGCTACTAGAATAAGAAAATAGATTTTCCCAGATTATTTACTTTTGACCCCTACTATAGTAATTTAAATGCCTGCTCAGGGGTTAGGTTCCTTCCTTGCTCCTTCCTCTTGCCCTTACTGTACTTGGTTTCATCTTTGCCTAAGCTAAAGCCGAAACCCTAAACCCTAAACCCTAGCTTAAATTTGAGCTTCAAGGCTTAAACTAAAACCGAGACCTTAAGCCCTAAACCCTAACTTAAATTTGAGCTTTAAGGCCTAAACCCTGAACCCCTGAATCCTTCGTTTCCGTTGTCGGGCCGCAGACAGCTGAGCACCGGGAACCCTGCAGCAAACCGAAGTCCCAAAGAACCAACCAAAATCCTAAACCCCACTTTAGGGTTTAGCGTTTCGGGGTACCTGGACCAAAAACCCTAAACCCTACGTCCTAAACCCATAAGACCTGGAGCCTAAACCCTAACCGTTAAATCCCAAGCCCTGACCCCTGTAGACCCTTTACACCTTAACTCTAAGCCCACCCCCCCGCCCCCGCCACAAAGAAACCCAGCGAACCCAATACCCCTTAATTAAGGAATGGACCTTAAATCATAATATTAAGGCCACAATAATTTAAAGCAGAATTCCTTGGCTAAGGGGAATTATTGTTCTCTGGGAAGAAGAGCACCCCCACCCTAAACCCTAAACCCTAAACCCTAAAACCCTAAACCCTAAACCTAAACCCTAAAACCCTAAACACTACACCCTAAACCCTAAAACCCTAAACCCTAAACCCTGAACCCTAAACCCTAAGCAGCTCTTCAAAATCTGCTCAGACTGGCTTCCGCGCCGGCGTGCGGGCCTTCGTGGTGGGGAGCCTGGGCTCGCGCCGAGGAGGTTTTTGCTTTAAGCTATGTTTAGGGTTTAGGGTTTAGGGCCTATCCCTAAACCCTAAGCCCCTAAAGTTTTGGGGTTTAGGGTTTAGGGGTTTAGGGGTTTAGGGATAGAGGATTTAGGGTTTAGGGGTTTAGGGTTTAGGATTTAGGGTTTAGGGATAGAGGGAAGGGTTTGGGAGTCCGAGTTTACAGTTCAAAATGAGGGGTTCATGGTTTAGGATTCCGGGTTTGCGGTTGGTTCAGGGTTTGGGATTAGGGGTTTAGGCTTTGGGATTCCGGGTTTACGGCTGATGGTGCAGGCTTTCAGATTTAGAGTTTCGGCTTTAGGATTTAGAGTTTTGGATTGGGGGGTTTAGGACTTAGGCTTTGGGGTTTCGCATTTAGGGTTTGGGAAGGAAATTTGAACAGCGTCATGTTACGTAGCGAAGGTGGGACAGAATGAAGCACCACCTGACCTAATCCCGACACACCCGGAGACCATTCCAAGAGCACTACGCAGACCATTCCAAGGGCTTTAGGTTTTAGGGTTTAGGGTATCCACTGTGAGGTGGGAGCATGGTTGTGACATCGATTCATGTTTTGGGAGAATCGGCATGGGACTGTGGCGGGAGCACAATTGCCACTCACAATAATCCCCAAGCACGCATGGGATTGTCAAGCTCGTGGGCAAAGCGCAGGAATTTACCATGAATTGGGCGCCACTCGGGGGCTGCCTAAGCAGCTGGACAGTGGCAGTGGGAAAAACGCCTTTTTCTTCCCGAATATGTGTAGCTTCAACTCACAAGACTAGAACCCGTCATGTTGCATTTGCCACGCTGTTTGGGGAGTATGCCAAGTACGTAGTATACAGTATACATATGATAAAATTTACATCATGAACAACCGCAGGCTTTCCGTATGTTTCTTAGCGAGAACCCAGGAACTTGTACGATCCAGCCTGCAGCTACACCTGGAGCAACCACATGCGCGTCTCGGAAGTCAACAGGTCGTCAGGGGTTTAGTGGTTTAGGGCTTATATAGGGTTTATGTTATCCAGTTTTCTTGGGGGATTACTGGTTAGTACGTTGCGGCGCGATCTGGCTTGCGGGATTCGGATGTAGGTGTCATTTGTTCAAGCTTTTTGCCTTTGGTGCAAGGGCCGTATATGCCGGGTTCCAGTTTTAAGGCCATGGCACACTGAAGGTGAATCCCTGCCCAACGCCGTGATGATGACCTGGCAGGGTGTTGGGCATTGCCTGACGCCCGGGGGCAACTACCAAGACAGTGGGATGCAGCCTTGCTTGTGGCCTTGGCTACAATTCGGTTTGTCATGAGGGTTTAGGGTTCAGGATGTAGGGTTTGGAGGAGGGGTCACAGGCCCTAAACACTAAACCCTGACCGGGTTTTGGAGTCTGTCTGCCGGTCTGCATGTGTTCGAGCTTCCCTTTCCAAAGCCTCTTTCCGACGCCCTTCCTGAGCTTATTTCGATCCGAAACCCTAAGCCCAAACCCAAAGGCCCTAAGCCCTAAACCCTAAGCCCCAAAACCCCGAGTGTTTTGGGTTCAGGCTTGGTTGAGGGGGGGGGGCAGATGTTGGCTGAACTTAGCTGGGCAATACTCAAGGGCTCAGAGCCTTCCAAAAAGTTGGGCTTACCCTAAACCCCAAAAGCCCTAGATCCTGAAGCTTAACCCCTAAACCCCAAATCCTGAAGTTTAATATCCCTGAGCCCTAAACCCTAAACCCTAATCCCTGAGCCCGAATCCATAAACAAGCAGCTCAGGAACCGCTTGGATGAGTACTGGAAGACAGGGGAGCCTGGGCCGTTCACTTTGTGCTCTTTAGCGAAACTCCTACTTTGAACTACTGTAACCCTAGGCCCTAGTAAGGGTCGTTCACTTTGTGTGTTCTTTTTAAGCGACTCCCACTTAGAACTACTGTAACCCTAAGGGTACAAGTCGGCATAATAAGGAATATACCATAATTCCCATAGTTTAGGGCCCTTAAGGTAATGCAGGATTTATATCATCAGCAGTACTGTAACCCTAGTAAGGGTCCAAGTAGTCACTATTTATGGTTATTTTGTTGGTACCTAAGAAGAATTAAGGGCTTAACCCTAATCAGGGTCCAAGTAGTCGTTATTCATGGTTTTCTTGGGTACCTAACAAGAATTAGGGGCTTAGCCCTAATAAGGGTCCAAGTAGTCATTATTTATGGGTTTTTCTGGTACCTAAGAAGCGCTTTTAGGGGCCCAAAGTCCTGTAATCCTAGGTAGTATTAGGCTCTTACAGGGGACCTTATTGAGAGGGTCTACACCCCCAAGCGTCCCCCTAATCCTAACTCCTTTTTAAGAGAGAGTACTTGGACCTTCAGGGCAAGGGTTTAGGGGCTAGATCTGATCTTCTCTCCCCCATAATTTTCCTTAGGGCGCCTTTTCGCGGTGGTAGGGTTTAAGTTTAGGGTTTAGGGTTTAGGGTAGCATCATGAAGCTCAAAACCCAATTCGGTATTTTGAGGCCCCTATGCTTACTCACAACCGGCCCCAAGCACCCCGACGAACGATTTCCCAACCCGCGCCATTTGCAAGACCCCAACTTCAAGCCCGTTGTCCCAAAAGCTTAAACCCTAAATTCCAAACCCTCGACGACCAAACTAGCATAGCAATCAGAATCCTCATCATCATATGAGCTCTAGTAGTACGCATGAGAATAGGAGCAACATTCATGATGATACTCAAATACGAGTCATAGTAATAATGATGATCATTCGTCAAAATCATAATAGCAACAACAACGATACACTCTATGCCCATAATAAGACTCACAACAACGCAGATAAGAATCACAATCCTAGAGGGTCCACATATACTGCGATTGTGGAACTAAGTCACCAAAACCATAACACGGATGGTCTTCTGGGACCCAATTCCGTACTAGCAGTATGTATATAGACATATATATATATATCTATATATATCTATATATATATATATCTATATATATATATATCTATATATATCTATATATGTATATATATATATATCTATATGTGTGTGTATATATATATATTTCTGTAGATAGACACCCCCCAAGCCCTAAACCCTATAACCCAAAAAACCCAATATTAAGCCTCGAAGCAACAGAGGAGCTCCCCTTCGACGGCTTCACATGTCGAACAGAGGCTCCTGTCCCTCTCGGCCACTGGGCGCTTTTATTATGGTAAACGCTACCATCGTAGGGTATAGGGCTTCGATTTTGGGGTTTAGAGTTGGGGTTTAGGGTTTGGGGTTTAGGCTTCGGGGCTCAGGGTAGAAATTAAGTCCCTCGCGAAGTGCTGTAGATAAAGGACTTGTCGAGCTTGATGAAAGCCACTCAACAGCCCTTGGCTTGGTAATTTAGACGAAGCTCCCTACAGCCGAACGCCTAAATCCTAAATACGAGCCTAGTGGTATCTGCAATTCGTTGAAGAAGAACCCAGGCAATTGGAGCACGGAGACTGACTGATGGCGATTGCCTGGCTTGGAGGGTTTGCGGTTTAGGGTTCAAGGTATAAGTGTGCAGGGTCTAGGGTTTAGAGTTTAGTAGACTACCCTACAGCCTAAATCCTAAACCCTCAACCCTAAACCTAAACCCTAAAACCCTAAATCCTAAACCCTTATATAGCCCTAAGCATAGGATCAGGTCCTTCGAGTCCCTTTCGCCCACAACATGAAGCCCTGCTTAAGCACCGGGGTTTCTTGAGCTAGGGGCCGCTAAGGATCACTGGGAGTAGGGTTCGTAGAGTACAGTTAGAGTTAGGGTTTCGGGGTTCGGGTTTAGGGTTTAGGGTTTGGGGTCTAGGGTTTGGGGTTTCGGGTTTGGGGTTTGGAGTTGAGGTTTTAGGGTTTAGGGTATCGCATAGTATGCTGTATAGTATAGTACTGTACAATACAGTATAAGCACGGTATGGTGGTACAGCATGGTGCAGTATAGAACAGTATAGTACAGTACGGTACAGTACAGTACGGTATAGCACAGTACGGTACAGTATAGTACAGTATTATGTAGTACAGCATAGTACAGGACAGTACAGCGCAGTGCAGTGTAGTGTAGTGTAGTACAGTACAAAAAAGTGTAGTATAGCATCGCGTACTCTCGTATAGTTTCGCGCGAAATCAGGACGTAACTCAGGACACCTCAATTCTGATCCCGGTTAACAGGGAATGTGGTGCGAAAATGTTTCATCGAACTCCTGCATCATGTTCACAACTGCCTTGTAATGTATTTTGCTAAGTTTCAAGATTTGGGGCTTGTCGGGCATGGGGCCCCGCTTTTGTCTCAAGCTTCTCTCCGTGCTGAAGCGCATGGAGAAAGCCAGGCTGAGCGAGCACGATCTCCAAATCCCTCATGTGTAGGTTTAGGTCCTGCCGTTTCCGTTGATTGCAGAGAATCTCGAGCACTGGGCCCAGAGGAGCCATGCACGTTGCAGATGGCGACAAGAGCCATCGACCAAATGTTTGTGACGGGTTCGATTCTGCGACAACTGTTGATGATATATCTCCTGCATTACCTGAAGGACTCTAAGCTATGGGAATTATGGGATATTCCTTATTATGGGTAATGCAGGATTTATACTATCAACCGCAATCGGGCCGATGCTGAGACGGGGAGCAGATTTGGAAAAGGGCCGGCTGCGACATTGAGGAGTTCCGCGTACCCTACATCCCAAACTTCAAACCCTGAAGCCTTAACCCTTATCGCACCCATGCATATCTAAAGCCTCAGCAAACCGCAAAAACTGCGGAGCTCGGTATGTCCTGGAAATTATCTATCGTAGGAGTAATCAACAAGAGGCCCTTCCTTAGTGGATATTGAAGTCTTTAAGACTCCTATGCTCCGAGATCTTTAGTAGAAGCGGCACCGAAAACTCCAAGCCCTAAACCCTGAGCTCTAAACCCTAATAGCCCTACCCCCGAAACCCCAAATCCTACAGCGAACCCCAGAAAGTTGGAACATGGGTTTAGGATGACATGTTCTAGGATCCCTTACACTTGACCGTAAGGGCCCCTAAACCCTAAACCCTGAACCCTAAACCTATGATGTTCCAACTTTACGGCTTCGGCTGTAAACTCAGTTTTTAGAAGACCAAAGACTGCAGACCTTACACCAGTTTAGGGTTTAGGGGTTTAGGGGTTTAGGGGTTTAGGGGTTTAGGGGTTTAGGGGTTTAGGGTTTAGGGTTTAGGGTTTAGGGTTTAGGACCCTAAATCAATCCCAAGCCCTAAGGTTGATGATAGAAATCCTGCATTACCCATGATAAGGGATCTACCATAGTTCCCATAGTTTAGGGTCCTTAAGGTAATGCAGGATTTGTATCATCAACAGTATCAGAAATCGAAACTATGATAAAACTGTTACAAAACCTTCATAGTTGAAATCATACCAAACCGAACAAATCCTACCGAAGCCGGGTAATCAAAGTCCGTACGGTTTACAACAGAACCTTTATTCGGATTTTAAGACTAAGAACCTTAAGTTAAGGACCCTAACCCCAACCCTCTATATGCCCGCCCCAAACCCTAAAAGCTCTAGGTGTCACCTCTAGACCAAGCTCCAATATCTACAGCCCTAAACCCTAAAAAATTAACCGTGGCACAGGTGCCCCCGAGCTGCCGGTCGGGTTCTTGGAAATCGCGGAGTTTTTTGTTGTAAGGTGGGAAGGTTTGGAGATTTGTTTAGGGTTTAGGGGTGAGGTTTTAGGGGTTAAGGTTTACCTGTAACCGAAAAGACTTACCTTTTTAAGGAACTATATATAGAAACCAGCACAAGGAACCCTAAAAAGGTAGGTCTTTTCGGTTACAGGTAGGGGTTTAGGGTTTAGGGTTTAGGGTTTGAGCTTGAAGGTACCGTGGTTCCTCTTAGGTAGTATTAGGCAGAAGGGTTTAGGGTTTAGGGCCGACCCCTTAGACGGGACCCTTCTAAAACCCTACTTTTGGCTCTCTTAAAAAGGGACCTCACAGAGAGGGTCTATATCCCCACGGGTCCCCCATAATCCTAAGCCCTAAACCCTAAACTCTAAACCCTAACCCTAAATCCTAAACCCTAGACCCTAAACCCTAACGCCAAACCCTGGGCCTGGTGTTTCGTGTGGATAGGATACCTGAGGGCTTGAGTCTTCAGGCTCTAGGGCTCTTTGACTCATAGCGACTCCAGGCTGAAGGCTAATCCCAACAAGCCCTAAATGCTAAACCCACGGTTTAGGGTTTAGGGTTTCCTAAGCCCTAAACCCTACACTCTAAATCCAAAGCCCTAAACCATACAAGCCCCAAGCCAGAAGAGGGGTTCTACTGAATGACCATCATACCTTAGGGTTATAGGACGAAGGACCCGGAAGCCATGCCTCCGAAGCTGAAAAACCTTCAGCCCGAACGGAGCAATCGGTTAAGGTTTTAGGGATTAGGGTTTTTAGGGTTTTGGGTGTTGTGGTTCTTAGGGTTCAGGGTTTTCTGAGGTACCGCCGGCTATGCTGTTCCTCCCTGCGGCACTTCTGCTTGTGTCGGCTGTGGTGGCTGCCCCTGGTAGTCTGCGATGAGGGTTTAGGAACCCTAAACCCTAAACCCAAAAAAGCTCAGGGGTTTCAGTTTGCGGTTGTTCAACATTTTCTTAGTTGCTGAGTAATTATAGGTAATAACATTTAACCTTTCGGGGCTTCTTGGAATCCGACTAGAATTCACAAGGTTAACCTTCTTTTAGCTCGGGGTCTGAGCCAAGATCAAAACAGGGGGTACCTTATTTTGGGGTCCTGAGAATAAGGATTCTACTATTTAGGTACTACATTAGGGTCCCCTATGTTCGGAAACCCTCAAACCCCAAACAGGGCTGGGGGCTAGGAGTGCCGGGTTGTCGGTTTCTGGACGAGCTACCTTTTCCTTGCGATGGCCTAGTATCAAGTCCCTGATTCACAACTCCACTCTCCTAATCTAAACCCTAAACCCTAAACCCTACTCAGGATAATCCAATCTTCAAGCTTCTTTCACGGAGGGCTTTTGTATTTCAGGGAGCTGCCCTGGCAAGGCTGCTCTTATAAAATGGTGTTGCGGCATAGGCTAGAACAGGTCCGAGGCATTCAAGGCTGGGGCTGGTGCAGGATCTTTCTCGTTCCTTGCTCAGCTTTGTGCGACAGCAGGCTTCCCTGCCTTCGTCACAGACCTCGAAGCCTCAATTCTCCCTTATTTGCACTCCGTAAACCCCACACTTCGCTAAGTTTGAAGCTCAAAGTACTGATGCTGTCAGCCTACATGCCAACCTAGACCCATGCCACAGCGAAACCCCTAAACCCATGCCCCGCACATGACCGCAACGTCGCACCCCGAACCTGAAGTGGAGATGCTGCTTGGGTTTACTTCGCCGGGCTCAGGCTGCAAGTGTCGGGTGAGGCCGTTTACGGGTTGAGGAGTTTAGGGTTTGGGCGTTTGGGGTTTAAGGTTTAGGGGTTAGGGTTTAGGGCTTAGGCCCAAAGTTCCAAACCTTATAACGGAGCTTTTTTTGATAAACTCTCCGCGAGGTGGGCCTTTTCTGGGCCTCGTGCACTGAACCTGGCATCCTACCACGGCAGGCAGTGGCTTTCCAAGAGGTTTTAGGGTTTTTGGGGTTTTGGGGCTTTAGGTTTTAGGGTTAGGGTGTTAGGGTTTGGGGTTTAGGGTTTAGGCGACATCAGAGTCGAGGGGGGTTTAGGCCGGCAAGATCCGCCGACATTAAAGCCTCCAAGGGTGTTGCAGGGTTGTTTTGGAGGCTTTCTTTGATTTTTTAAGTCTTTTAAGGGAATGCATGGGCCTGGTTATGTTGGGACGTAAACGCAGGAACGTTAGGAAGGCAAAGAACTTGCTGGTTTAGGGTTTGGGTTGAAGGGTTATACCGCCAAACTCTATAACCTTCTGAAGGTCCGCGGCACGTGTGCACAAAAGCACCTTTGGAAAAGGCAAGTTAAATCTGACAAGGTGGAGGGGCATTGCAGCAAGCATCCCCAACAGAGACCACCGTTTGGCCATCGAGCAGCCGAAGTTCAAGGCTAGAACACTGGCTGGGATGGGAACCCCACAGCAAGCGGGCTGTGTGGGGAGAGATCCGACAGACATGAAACCCTAAACCCTAACACCCGAAACCCTAACACCCTAAACCCTAACACCCTAAACCCTCAAACCCTAAAGCCTAAACCCTAAACCCTGGTCCGGTTAAAAAAAAAACCCTAACACCCTGACACCCTAAACCCTAAAACCCTGAACCCTAAACCATAAGCCCTGAACCCTAAACCCTAAACCCTAACACCCTAAACCCTAAAATCCTAAACCCTGAACCCCATGCTTTCGTTTCGAAGTCAGCTACCTCCCTAAGCCCTGAAGGCCCCGGGCTCCTCGGCGACCCTGAACCCCTCAGCCCCTTAATTAGTATGTTTCTAATTAGGGTTTAGGGGTTTAGGGGTTAAGGGATTAGGGCTTTAAGGGTTTAGGGGTTTATGGGTTTAGGGGTTTAGGGGTTTAGCAGTTTAGGGTTTGGGGTTTAGGGTTTAGGGGTTTAGGGTTTAGGGATTAGGGTTTTAAGGGCTTAGGGTGATAGAAAACCTTCCAGGCCCGATGAATGTTGAGCCTGCCTACTGTCTAAACCCTAAACTAAACCGTCAAAACCTTGAGCCCTAAACCGTCAGAGGACCCCAAGCGCGGCTTCGCGGGCCACGGCGAGCGGCCGCCCCGCTTGGAGCAGGTCATCAATGGTGTCAAGGCCTGTGCGTGCCCATAGGCCCCCAAGTAGTTCCTTTTTGTGGTTTATACATAGAATCCTATAAGGTAATCCCAAAAAGGAACTACTTAGGGGGCCTAAGGGTGTAGGACGTATTGGAAGAGATTGAGAGAGCCACGGTTTCGGGTTTAGGGTTTTTAGGGTTTAGGGTTTAGGGTTTAGGGTTTTTAGGGTTTAGGGTTTTTAGGGTTTAGGGCTGTTAGGGTTTAGGGTTTACGGTTTTAGGGTTTAGGATTTAGGGTTCAGGGGTTTTTGCAATGCCGCTTCACCATGCTTTGCCCGTGGACTGGCACTCATGGTGTCTATACCACGGACTCCAACACACCACTAGAGGATGTATGGCGGCGATACCGGACGGACCTGCCTGGTTGGCCGGGTCAGCAATACATGCCGACATGGCCGGGCCTCAGACATGACCGCCTGACCCTTATACCAGTCGCGCCGTCCCTTGACGCTGCCTGCGTTGTTGTGCGCCACTCCTATCATAGTCGCGCCATCCTTATGCCAGCGTGTGTCACAATACCGCAGATTGCTCGCGCCGTCGCCCATCTCACTCCTTGGCAGGCGCAGGAGGTTAGGTTTCCCCCACCTATACAGGCGGCCTCCATCCGGGAGCCCGAAAAGCCCTTGCATCTTCGCTCTGGTGATGTGCTGGAGGTATTGGAGGCTTCCGATGTACAACAAACCATTGCTTTTCAACACCAAGAAATGTTGCGGGGCTACGCGATGTGGACTCAAGGAGTTGGGGTACTGTGCACCATGTTGGTCCGACTCTGGGATGCGGCTTGGCCGCGCCCCATTGTTACATGGCTTAACCCGGGTACTGAATGGCAGCCTCTTCTTCTCACGTTCGCTGGTCCCTTTCAGGAGTCTTACCCGGGGAAATGGATTCCGATCGCCTGGGGACCTAGCAAAATTCTCCAGTTCATTCGAGCATCTGACTCACCACAGCATGTCCATGTGCTGGTTGAACAAGCAGATAAAACATTTGTTACTACGATAGACCCGAGTACCAGCCGCACTTCGCTTGCTTCCGCTCTACAGGTGCCAGCAGCCAGCATCCAGGTCGTTGGAGTCCCAGCGGGTGAGCCTGGCTCCTTGTGCCCCCTCAGAGATGGGGACATCGTCAATTCGCGGGCGCACCAGCACTCTGTACCAGTGTACGGATGGCCTGACGATGAGGCCGGCGAGCCCGGCCCCTTGATTCAGCTAAGCTGCGCCCTCCTTTTTCGAGGCCATCCTAGGCTCCTAGCTGTGCTAGCGACCATTGCGCAGATTGTGTCCGTTGACGCTGTCCGTTCTTCTCAGCCTGATCGCTCTCGATCCAGCAGTCCTGCTTCCGACGCCCAACTGAGTTGTAGTCCCAGGCCGTCGCGATGGCGGCCAGACTTGCCCCGCCCCTTTGCTGAAGTCGCGACCCGCTGGTTTGACTATTCCATCCTCTGCCCATTTCAGGGCTGGAGTCAAGGGGCCAGATGCTTGTCCGACACAAGTGGCGACACTGTTCAGGCCGTTTTGTTGCGCTGGTGCCAGCAATGGGCGCCTAATTACCTGCTACTTGGCAATCTTGAGCCCCAAGGGCCTGCCGTTGTTATCCCAGGTGGGCTGGCTCGACTCGCCTGCGTCCTTGTCTTCACACCAGGCTCCCTTGTTGCCCAATTGGTACCCAGAGTCATCTCATTCAGGCGCTTGCATGCTTATCTCCGCCGCCTTGTGGCCGGCACGCTTCGGGTTCGGTTGCTCCCTTCGCTGCGCGTATCTGAGCACGGACCTGATGCCGACGTGATTCTGCGGGACGGGGACGCTTTCGAGATCTTCAATGATGCATCGCACACATCCTATAGACCAGGCCAACAGTTTCCTACCATCTCCTTTGCCAGCCTACCGCACCACTTCACTTGGCATATGCCTTTCCGTCTAGGCCAGGGCGGCTGGGTTCGGATCTGGTCAGCCGAGTACAGGGGTGGTCGTGCTAGCGAGCGCATTTGGATTGAGAAGGGGTCTCATTGGACACCGCAATGGTGCCAATTTCAACCACCACAGTCGCTTCCCGGCCCGGAACGCTGGGTGCCGGCTATTGGAGCCGAAAATGACTGCTGCCACTTTGTTCGACAATCTGACTTGGGTCAGGCTCAGGTCCTGTTGCACGACCCCAGCACCAGTACCACCTTCAGATGCGTGCGATGCCCCTCGTCGGGCGGTGAAGCCTCATACCCCAGCGGATGGAGACTTCGGGCTGATTTGGCCGCACGGTCACCCATCCTTCACCTGCGGGATGGGGACGTTCTTGTTCCTGGCGCCGGGCCGTCTCGCCGTCGTGTTCAGTTCCGCGCGCTGCCCTCACTTGCGGCGGTTCTGTTCAGGCGCCAGGGATTCCTGTTTCTTGCTCTAAGCGCTCTGGCTTCTGCGCTTGGGGAGGGAGCTGCCGGCATGCAGACCCCCCCGCGAGTGAGTCACTGTGCCGGCAAGTGTAAGGTCGGTAAGTTTGACTGGCGCATACCTCCGCATCTTCGCATGTGCAATCTTGCTGCTCAGCCGGGGGCCACTGCGCGAGCCATATCGCCCTTCGGGGGGACCTCCGAGGATGTACCTGTTGATCCTGACACGAGCTATGAACAGCTCATCGACGCCTTCTTGCATAATGAGCCACCTTGGGCCGACCATCTTGTCCCGATCTGGCCTGCTCTTGCTACGCACGTCTTGTACTTCACACTCGAACCCTCACACCCGAGCCTTGCCACTCTCATTGTTGTGTCCCCGGACTGGCAGGCTGCGTTTCTGACTCCCAGCCGCACTGATATTAACTGGCTACTCCAATATCTTCGGGGCACCTCCAAATATCCTATCTTTCGGCTTCGACCACCACCAAATGTTAGGCCTCCTGGCGCCAGCCCCAACGAGGCCATTGACTGGCGCACAGGTGATGTGGTTTTCGTGCAGCCTAGTGAGGGCTTCCCACACAGCCTTGCTCCCCCTGTCTTTGCTAACGGCACTCACGTGCGCCACAGGGCCTTCTGGGGAATTGACTTCCGTGTTCAAAGCCCGCTCACTATCGTGATTTGGCGGCCCGGCCACCCGTACACCAAGACCACTATGCCGCCGGGTGCTCATTGGTTGGCTGACCGACACACCTTCCACGGGGAATTCGAACAACGCTATCCGGGCTATTGGGTCCCGGTACCTTGGGCATATGATGACCGGCCGCACATATGCCAGCGGTCCCCCGACCCCGATAATATACACATTATCCATGAGCGTGTCGAAGACAATATCCTAAGGGGAGATTGTCTGGTGATCTCCAGATGGTCTACCCTCGACTCAGTTGCGGGCCAGCTCAGCATCGATCCTCGCAGACTTCGCCTGCTGGGTGTTGACAGCAGCACCGCCGGGAGGCCGTTGCGCGACGGTGACATCCTTCACTCTGTTGATCCTGACGTTGCGGTGCCATCTTCGGCTCGCCCACTCTCTGCCCCAGGCCTCTGCCTCTTTCTCCTGGCCGGTGGGCATGGTTTCCAGCCGAGTACCCACGGTTTTCTCGGGATTGGACTCGCCTGGGCTTTATGCCACCTTGCCACGGCCGCGCCAATCTTGGATGACCCGACCGATGAAGCCAGCCTGCAGTGGGTCTGGAGCCCGTATCGGGGCAAACTGGGCCCTTACTCTCCCTTCTCTCTTGCTGACTCGAACCCACTGCGGGTTGCTGAACCGTGGTGGCGCCACGGCCTTGCACATGTGAGCCCTGCTCCTCACCTACGGGAGGCCCACTGGGTACCCCGGTCGCCTTCACCCTTATTCGCCAACATACTTGCTTTTGGGTCGCCGGCCCCCATTGCTTTGCTGCTGCCTAGTCGCATTCCGAAGCATCTTCTTTTCTCCGTCCTGGCACAGTACTTCCCTGGACTCGAGTATCTTAGCGGGAGAATTCCTGTCTTTGCCGAACATTTCCCGCCTGAGACCGAGGTCTCATTACGCGATGGCGATGCCATAGTCACAAGGGGGTGTCAGTGGAGCCCCACTTTGCATCAACAGCCTGTTTCCTTTTCAAGTCATGCTGCTGCGCGCGTCCAAGGTTGCTGGAGCCATCCCCTTACATGCCAAAGCAACTGCTGGATTCTGGTTTGGAGACCTGATGGCGATCCTCCTGCCGCTATTTACGCGGAGGGCCCACAACATTGGGATCCGGCCGCCTGCACATTACGCCCGGCACTAAGCTCGCTACCAGACGGGTGGTGGCCCTCCCTACACGGAGGCACCTCCGCTACAGAACCCCTGCACTTTGTTGAGGCTTCTGGGGACATCGGTTGCGCCAATGTCCTTCATTGGCCCCAGCGATGCTGCCACCGCCTGATCTTGGAGGACTTGGCCAGCTGGCGCGATGGAGATGTCAGCTTCGAGGCCCCCCGGACAACTTCCGGATTCATCGCCACGGCTCCCCATCGTGACTCTCCTGCTCCGAATCGGGCTGCGCGAATTGCCGGTCTGGGTTATCCCTTTTATTTTGCAGCCGCCGTCTGGGCTATATGGTCTGCCCAACGGTGGACGGCGCCCGGCGGCCCCTGCTGGGGTCTCTGCCTTCTGGCCTGTTATCTGTCGGCATATGGAGCCCCGATCACACACAGCCGCTTGGGAACGCGATATGACTGCTCCAGCCAGCCTGACCGCCAGACTTCACGAGTATTGGTGGCGGCAGCCGCTCGAGCACAGTCTTCCCGAAGGGTCACCTACTTATGCGCATGTCGCGTGGAACAGCTTCCCGCCATGGCAAGGTGGTGTCCCAAGCAGCCTTCTTATAGCCACCGACGGTAGCGGAGAGCCTCAGGGAGCCTGGGCATTTGTTGCTTGGGGGTTTTTCCGGGGTAGGTGGTACCGCATGGGGTGGGCTGCCGCCCCGTTACTTAGCACACCTTGGGTTCCCCCTGATGCCAAAACCGGCGGTGACCGGCTGGCATCCTTTTATGGCGAGCTCGCTGCCCTTGAATCTGCAGGTCTGTGGGTGAGCGCCATGCTCGACCTTTGGTATCTCCATACCTCCGCCAGGCCCGAGCATGTCACCATTGCTGTTGACAACGCATCTGCCTTGCAAATTGCCGCCGGTCACGGCAAAACTACCACCACTCTCGCGCGGCTCACTCGACAATCATGGCAGAGTGCCCAGGCCAGGGCCAACACTTACTTCCGACATGTTCATAGCCACACAGGCTTGCTTGCCAACTCTCTAGCTGACTTACTTGCCGGGCAAGCAGCGAGGCACCACCCTCGCTGCCGCCTCACTGCTGCGATCGCTAAGCATACTGAGCTCTCCGCCGAAGATGTGATTCACTTCGCTCAGCTCTGGCTGGTTCCCGCTTGCAGTATGCGCCAAGGGCGACCTGTCTTTATCGTTCCTGGGCACGCCCGCCACCCTATCACTGATCCCGAGCTCGAACACCAGCCGCGGGCTGAGGACGCTCCCACACAGGCAGAGCCGCCTCGCCGTCTAGAAGTTCATACCCTCACCGCCAACGTCCAAACTATTAAAGATGCCCCGATAAGCATCTTTAACCCGTCTGGCCTAGCGGCTCGCAGACAATACTTATACCGCCAGGCACAGCAATGTTCTGCCGACATCCTCTGCCTTCAAGAGACTCGCAGCGCAGCTGGCCGATGGAAGGGCCCTGGCCTCTTAACCTGGCGCTCCGGGGCGGCCAAGGGGCAATACGGCTGTGAGGTCTGGGTGAAAGCTGAAGTCGTCAAGCCCGCACTCGGGCTCCAAGACTGGAGGATCCTCCTCGCCACTCCCAGAATCCTGGCTGTCACATGCGTCGACTCTCGATTCCCTATTACTGTTGTCTCGGCACACGCACCACATGCCGACAGGCCTGACGGCGAAGCCCGAGACTTTTGGCAGGAGCTCAGTGCACTACTTCGTCGGGCCCCAGTCCACCGCGCACTCGTTCTTGGCATCGATGCGAACGGTGACTTCTATGCTCCCGATGAAGACCGTGCCCTCATAGGGGAGCTCGTTGCTGTTGGAGAGGCCGCCCGAAACGACGAGCTCCTGCTTGAGCTTTGCCTCACTCACGGACTGGAAGCACCAGCCACTTTCGACGATGTCCAGACCGGACCGGGCTGGACCTGGCAACACACTAGTGGCCGACGGAAGCGGATCGATCACGTACTCTTCCGTCCAGGTCCTTGGCAACACAAGCTCACAGCCCAGGCTCTGGACTTTGACATAATCAATAGTACACGAGACCATGTAGCTGTACGGGCCCGGTCACTCCTCCGGTGTCCCCGGCCCGTGCTCCCGGCCACGCGTCCAAAGCGGGCTACTCATGAGGAGGTTCTGTCTGTTGGCGCTGCCCTATGGACCCATATGCACCGACCGGCCAACATTTGGCACCACCCGGAAGATATGTTATCCAAACTAACTTCGAGTTACCATGCCGCAGTCCAAGAACTGCCGGTGCAACGACCACTCCAAGTCCGGCAGCCGTATCTCGGCAGTGCCACTGTTAGCACCTTGGAGTATCTCCGCGACTGGCGTGCTCAAATCCGCACTCTCCATCGGGAACATGGCCTCATGCTTCTTCGCGCAGCCTGGGCCGCATGGATTGGTTCCACCCATTCTCACCACTATACCTTGCATCAACACCGTCTCGTTATCGGTTCCTTCACCATCCAGGAACGCAGGCTGCAGCTGAAGGTGCACCAGCTTGCGCGTCAGGACAAAATCCGTCACTTCGAGCAGCTCACTAGCGCAGCCATTCAGGAATGGCACCGCAGTGGTCAACCGCTCCAGGCTATCGTCAAGCTCCGCTGGGCTTCCAGGAGGGCGGCCGATCGGCGAGCCGTGCAAGCCGCCGGCGGATACGATATAGACGACGCCTTGGAAGAGCAGTTTCGCGCCCAGGAGGGCGGCAGGCGGGTCAGTCCCCAGCAGCTGCACTCTCGCCTCTCCTCGTGGGCGCGGCAGGATGCAACTCCGTGTTTAACTGCTCTGCCCAATCTTTCAGACCTCGAACAGTGCTGCCTTAAACAGCAGGACGGGAAAGCCCCCGGACCCGATTCCTTGCCTAACGAACTCTGGCGGCATTTCCCAGCGCACGCAGGACAATGGCTTTGGAAGGTGTGCACACATGCCGCCCTTAGTGGACGTGAACCACGGCAGTTCAAGAAAGCCCTCCAATGCGCTCTCTATAAGCGGGGTCCAGCATCCTTGCCTAGCAATTATAGATCCATTGCTCTCCTCAACGGTGTTGCCAAGATATGGCATTCGCACATCCGCAGTACGGTCGGGTCACACATCTTGGCAGCCTATGACGACTTCCAACTCGGGGGGCGAAAACACATACCCGTGTCTTTTGCTGTCGCTACCTACAGAACGGTCTGGGACCTGTGTGTGCAGCAAGGCCGCTGCGCCTTTGCGATGTTTGTCGATGTACAGGCAGCCTACTATGAAACCAGTCGACAATTGTTGTTCCAGGGAGACCCCGACCTGGCAACACCCGCAGAGGCCCGGCTGCGTCATCTTGCGTGCCTCACTTCCGAGTTGTTGCAAAATGGTGCGCTCACCCTGCTTGGGATTTCTGCCCCTGAAGTCGCCCTGCTGCAAGATTGCGTCTCTTGCTCCTACTGGCAGATGGTTGGGTCTAACAATCTCTTCTTGGCCACACGCGGGTCGCGCCCCGGTGATGGCCTTGCCGATATTCTGTTCGGCGCACTGTTCACAGTCGCCCTCCGGCATATCAGACGGACCTGTGCCGAGGAGGGACTGGTCCACGCAAGCGCTGGGGAGCTCATAGGACGACCCGCAGAGATTATCCCAGTCGGTTGGGCCGATGATCTGGCTGTACTTGCTGACTTCCCGGACCCAATTACCCTTCAGCAGCGGGCGCCACGGGTGGCTGAAATTACTATAGCACTCTTGAGCACCTTCGATTCCGGGTGAATCTCGGACGGGGCAAAACCGAGACCATGATCGATGTACGCGGCCCTGCAGCCAAAAAAGTACGGGGGGACCTTCTTTCTGGAACCTCTACCCTACTTTTACCTGATGCCCGCACTCTGAGAATCTCGTCCGAGTACCGGTACCTTGGCGTTGTCCAGCAGCCCAGAGACACCGGCCGCCGCGACCAGGAACTCGCCCTTCAACGGGCGCAATCCGCATGGGCACAAGCACGTAGTCTAGTAGGGTCGGCCTCCCTGCCATGGGCCCTGCGTCATGCTTGGATTGCGGGACGAGTCTTACCGGCTGCATATGCCACTTTGGCCACTTCAACCGCCGTTTCTGGGCGAGCCACAGCGCCCCTTGAAGGCTTCTTCGAGCGTGCCACGCGTGCCCTCTCCGCCTCATGGCAATATGGTCATGTGCTCTCGAAACCTAGCCTCTTCCTGCTCGCATGTCTGCCTTCGCCAAGCGTCGCAACCATTGTCGCGCGAGCCCGGCTAGTCACGCAGCTTTGCCATCAAGCGCCGGCTCCGGTCTGGGAGATTTTCGAGGCCGGGTGGAACCGTGCCACCGCCCTCTGCAGCCTGCTAGCCGACGCGTGCCAGAGCCTGCTACCGGCCATTCCGAGCTTGAGTGAACATGCATATGTCACGTTACCGCTATTGCAGCAACACCATCGCGCGTTCCGTAAAGCTTGCCAGCACATTAGCCGCTTCGGCACGGCATACCGTGCCTTCTGGGACTTGTGGCAGGACATCGCCCTGCCTCGCACGAAGCGTGTCATCGGCACGCCCGGGCACTTCCCCTGTCCCTTATGCCGACAGGTGCACCCGAGTCTCCATGCGCTTGCCGCGCACACACACCGCAAACACTCCGTAGTGAACAGTCTGACACAGTTCACTGCTGGTACCACATGCCTGTGGTGCCATGTCGAGCATTACTCAACGGACCGCTTAAAATACCACCTTCGCCGCAGCCCATCCTGTGTCCACGGTTTAAGAGTCACGGTCGGGCGCTCTTACACTTACGGCTCTGGCACTAAGCGACGTGGAGTTCAACACCATCGCGGCCTTCCACCCCTCCAGCTACCGGGGCCGCGAAATGCCACGCCTGCTCAAAGACTTGCCGCCCTTGAGGGCCGAGTGATCACACCTGCGGAGTTATCAGCCGAGCTGCGTGCTGCGACCGGGGTCGATGATGTGTATTCCTGGCCCGACGCTCTCCCTGTTGGTGACAGGGCCACTGAGAGCCGCTCTGATGGACCCGTGCCGCCCTGCCTGCCCACTTCCCCGCGTGATGAGCTGCACACACAAGCTGGGCCCGATCTCCAGTTCTGGCAGATTGCAGACGCATGCACGCCCGGCACTTGCTTTCTGCCCTCGCCGCTGTGGAGCGGCCTTGCCCGGCAAACGGTCTGCTGGGGACTACCCCGCTCATGGCACCGCTGGTGGCGCCTGTGGCTCGCAGCCGATTTCGCTGATAACCCTTGGGGCTTTAGTCAACGTGCTGCACTCGCTCCTCTCCGCCCGCGTGCCCAACAGAGCTCTGCGCACCACAGCCTTTTCCTGAGACAACTAGGAGCCAACACTGTCGCATTCCGACAGGTCTGTTTGCAAGTTCTAGATCGAGGACTACTTTGGATTCCTGGGGTGCCGAGCTCAGCAGGACAACAGCTCCTGCGCCGTGTGCTCCCCCAGGCCTATTTCCGCATTGTTCAGTCCAGCTCTGGGCCTCTTTTCTTGGCTGCACATTCGCTGATCGCAGCAACTACGGCTTTGCCTGTGTTGCTCTCGGCGTGCAGCTCTGACTTTTCCACCTGGTGTACAGTACGTGCTCTCCAGCCGTCTATTGTCTACCGCACCAGGCCGCCGACCGCCGATTAGGCTGATCGCCCTGCTGTAGGTTTTGCTCATCGGCTCATAGCGAGCTGATTTTCTGAGCTTGCATGATTTTTGTTGTTGGCTCTGGACTTCGGACCGCATCCGCCGTGAAGTGAAGTGAAGTTCAGGGGTTTAGGGTTTGGAGTATTTAGGGGGAGGAGATTGAGTTGAAGTGCTTTCGGTATGGCACAGGCTGCCCACTTGTGCTCTTATTGTGTCCGCACAGCAAAGAGCATCATACCTGAGCTGGATCAGGATGAAGATCAAATCTGTCCTGAACAGCTTTCGCGATTGTTTCATGTTGGGTCTCTAGACCCCTAAACCCCTAAACCCTAAACCAAAAAACCTAAACCCGAAAACCTAAACCCTGAACCCTAAACCCCCGGCCCCAGGTGAACCTGAAATGGTGCAGCACCTGTGAAATCTACAGGCCCAGTGCTTCCGGGTTTAGGGTTCGGGCTTAAGGTTTAAAGTAGGTTTAGGGGTTTCGGGGTTTAGGGTTTGGGGTCTAGGGTTGGTGTAAGGCTAGGGTTGTTTAAGGCTTTCGTATTGGAAGCTCAAAGGTTCGGCTTAGGGTTTAGGGTTTAGGGTAGTAGACTGAATCGTTTGCTTTGTCGCCACATGCAGCAGGACAATCCTATAGCAGGAAAAACCCTGAACCCTAAACCCTAAGAAGTGTTCCACGATGACAAAAAAGGAGTTGCTTGGGAACCCGGGACCCCCAAACCCTAAACCCTAAACTTCAGAGACCTCTCCCCCCGAACTCTGAAGCCCAAAAAGCCCCAAGCCCTGCTTTCGACTTCCACGCTTTAGGGCTTAGCGTTTAGACTTTAATTTGGGGGCTGAGGGTTCAGGGTTTAGGGTTGAGAGGGCTCAGAGAACCCTAAACCCTTGGCCACTTCTTTCCCAGGCCGCCGCGTTCCAAACATTGCGCTTTCTGCAATAACTGCGCCGGGGCCCTCCGACGTTCCAGCACTGAAAGGGGGTCGAAAAGGGTTCTATAAAGGGGTCCTATAAGGGCACTATAAAACAAAAAAAACGTTCTGTACGGGTTCTATAAGGGTTCTAGGGTTTGGGGGTTTTAGGGTTAAGGGTTTAGGGCTGAGGGCTT
>CAJNJA010009963.1:3621-14483 GCA_905231915.1 Symbiodinium necroappetens | reverse complement strand
CCCCAAACCCCTAAACCCCTAAACCCCTAAACCCTAAACCCCTAAACCCCTAAACCCCTACATCCCTAAACCCCCAAAACCCCAAACCCCTAAACCCTAAACCCCCTAAACCCTAAACTCCTAAAGCCCTAAAAACCCTCAATCCCCAAACCCCCAAACCCCCAAAACCCCAAAACCCCTAAACCCGAAGATGGGGCCCCCTAGCTCGAGCCTTAAGGCCCGATCCGAGCCTTGAGCCCTCAACCCTCCACTGGGTTCTTTTTTAAGGGACTTAGTTCTTTTCTGGGTTCTTGTTAAGGGACTTAATTTAGATTTTGGGTTATAGGGTTTAGGGTATATAGAGCTTCTAGCATAACTCCCAAGGCCAAGGCGACGGGTTCGTTGTTACCCAAACTCTGTTCTTGTTAAGGGACTTAGCTTAGGGGTTTAGGGTATATAGGGTTTAGGGTTTAGGGTATGTAGGGTTTATTCAGGGCTTATAGGGTATATAGAGTTCATAGGTTTTAGGGTTTTTAGGGGTTTGGCTTAAGCTACCATAATGAGGAAACCGCATTACTTACTATAGATCCCTATTATGGTAACTTAAACTAAATCCCGTAACAAGAACCCAGTACAGGCCAACCCCCCGAAATCCATCAACCCAGCATAAAAGTGATACTCTCGGAAGCCCCAATCCCAAAAGTCGTCTGGACGCTTAGTAATCGAAATCTGCCAAACCCTAAACCCAAAACCCTAAGCCCATTCATGTTGCCTTTGATCCGCCTCACATCGGCTGTCGCGTCCTGGAGAGTGCGGGCGAGCTTCGGGTTGTTCTGGACCCTATAGGGTTCAGGGTTTAGGGTTTAGGGGTTTAGGGTTTCAGGGTTTGACATCAGAAATCTGAAGGACAAAGCTTTAACCAATGTGAAATTTATCATCAACATGAAATTTCTCATCCCCGGGAGATATTTATTGAACGAAAAAACGCAAAAAATGAGATTCCTAAGACAACCTCAACTCGCAACATGAAGGCCGGAAGTATGAGACTGAGGTTTTGGTTGCTGCCAAACTCTGAATGAGGCCCCCTGTGCATCAACAAGTCGCATATACCATGGCAGGGATCGTTTCCCTTTTCATCCCAACCCTGCCCCAGCCGCCAATGAAAAAAGGGCATGAACCATAGGATAAGGGTACAATATGGCATGAACCAAGAGATAAGGGTAAAACAAAGAGCATGAACCACACGATCAGGGTAAAAAAAAGCATGAACCAAAAGCTCAGGGTAAAAAGAGGGCATGAACCATAAGATAAGGGCTCCTTCGAGGAGGAATCCTTCTAGGGATGCGCTAAGGGTTTCTTTGAAGGGCTCCTTTGAGGGGTTCAGGGTTTAGGGTTTAGGGCTTAGGGGTTTAGGGGTTTAGGGTAGTTTAGGGGTTTAGGGGTTTAGGGGCCCCGGGTGGTTGGCATGATAAGTTGTCTCACATTCTGGGATCTTCGGAAAAAAGAGCGCTGCAGTAGAAGCCCCAAACGTTGGAAACTTCAAAGTAGCCTCAATCCTTAACAATCATATATATATATATATGCATATATATATATATATGTATATATATACATATATATATATATATAGGGAATCCCAGCACGAAGTGTCCCTAATCCGGTTTCCAACATGTTGGAGGTTGCTATACGAAGGTCTAGGGTGTAGGGCAGCATGAAGGTGTCCAAAAAGGCTCCTTCTTTTGAAATTCGAGAACTTCAACCACCTCACCTGGCACGACATTCCGGTGCTCGGGGTATCGGACTTGAGGCAGTACTTAACGCGCTAGGGGGTTCAGGGTGCGGGGTTTAGGGTTTAAGGGTTTAGCGGTTTAGGGTTTAGGGGCTTAGGGGTTTTCGGTTTTGCGTTTTAGGGGGTGTAGGGTTTAAGCTTTTGGGTGCTGAACGTGGTACTGGCTTTGTGCATGGTGGAGTGGGAGTTAGGGCCTTAGGGTCCATGCGTTGCAGTGTGTATGCCGAAGTTTATTGTCCATAATGAGACTTTCTTCATTACAACCTTTCTTCACACACAGTCTATGATACCCTAAACCCTAAACCCCCAAACCCTAAACCCTAAGCCCTTAACCTGAAACAAGACAAAACCTCCGAGCCCCTATCCTCGCTACATGCGAGCTGAAGCCTACACCCCTAATCCCCCACCCCCAACCCCAAAGCCTCAGATCCCCAAATCCCCCACCCCAAACCCTAAAGCCTCAGCTCCCAAATCCCCAACCCCTAGGCCAAATATACACCCCAAGTCCCGAAGAGCCACTTAATCCTAAAGGGCGCCTTAAGACGGTTACCTAGGAGGGTGCAGGTTTCGGGAAGCTCGGGTGTTGAGGTCTAGGCTTGCCGGGTTGATAAATAGGGTTTGGGGCTTGGGAACTAGGGCTTAGGGTTTCGGGCATAGGGTTTAGGGGGTTTAGGGCTGAGGGCTTTGGATTTAGAGTTTGGGTTTATTGGCACTCGGGTTGTTGGGTTGTCGGTTCCGGTTGTTTGTTTCTGTTTCGAGGGTCCACGGGTGCTTACACACTTGAGGTTTTTAAGTTTAGGGAACTCGTTTTGTTTGAGAGGCGTACCCGAAGTACCTCAGCATGATGATGATCTGATCAAGGGCAAGCAATCCTACTACAGTAATGCCATCCCCTAGACCCTAAACCCCTAACCCTAAACCCTATACCCTAAGACCCTAGGACCCTAAACACATCAAAGACTGCGGCGCCGTTCAGCCCTGGTCATCTCCGATGACTCCTGTGCTCTCTAACTGAAACCTATGTTGACCCTAACTCCCTGTGTGGAACGGAGGCTGACACGTCTAGTCTTTGGAGATCCTCAAAGCCCTACAAGAAGAAGCCATAATCTAGGTTCCCCAGTGGCCCCTTAACAATAAGGGTACCCTTTTTTCCTGCTATTTTGGATTTAATAAACCCAAAAAGAAAAAGGGCAAAAAGGGTACTACTGGGCAACCTGTAATTGATAACAGCAAAGAGCCCGCACAGACAAATGTAAACCCTAACAAACAGGGACACGCTGCATGCAGGTATGTCGCACGACTGCATGCCCCTTCGGGGCCCCGGAAACCCGGAGACATTAAGGCTAAACGCCTGAATCCTAAACCCTACAACCTAAATTCACGTACGGCGCCCTTTGGAAGAGAACCCTCGTAAGCCTCTGTAAAGAACCCCAAACCCTAAACCCCTAAACCCTAAACCCCTAAAGCCCTAAAACCCTAACCCCTAAACCCCTAAACCCTAAACGGCCCTAAACCCCTAAACCCCAAAACCCCAAACCCTAAACTCTAAACCCCTAAGCTCTCATAAACCTCTAAACCCTCAAAAAAAGTCTTGAACACTCCGGGGGGGGCCTTTCGCTAGCCGCCTGACAGTCTTGCTGTCTTGCACACAGAGGCCGTCGGTGATGAGCGTCTCCTGATTTGTTTAGGGTTTTAGGGTTTGGGTTTAGGGTTTAGGGTTCGTTACTCCGGGGCCGTGGGCTTACCGTGACCTGTAGAAGAATACGGATTTAGGGGTTTAGGGTTTAGGGGTTTAGGGTTTAGGGATCCAGCTTCTGAAATATGAGGTGCATGCTAGATTTCCTTACGGAGGTTGTCTTGAGGATATCGGGTAGGGCTTAGGCTAGGTGTGATCTTGGGTTGCTACAACTGCCATCACCGAGCCTTGCAAGCCCGGATCAAGCGGTTGGGCATAGTGCCATGGGCTTATAGCAAAAACAATTAGTGCTGGAAGTCCCTCTGCTTTAATCGTAATGATAGACGCTATTGGGTTTCCAAGATTGAGCCCTTCAGGCTTGATCCTGAAGCTCCTAAGCCCCTAAGCTCCGAAAGCCGAAAGCCCTGACCCCTAAACCCCACACGCTAAATAGTAAACCCCTAGACCCCTAAACCCCTAAACACCTCAACCCCTGAACCCTATACCCTAAACCCTAAAACCCCTAAACCTTAAACCCTAAACCATAAGCCCTAAACCCCTAAACCCCTAAACCCCTAAACACCTAAAGCCCTAAGCCTTAAACCCTAAGCCCTAATCAGCCCCCCCATCACTTCCAAGCAACCACTGGGCTCCTTGACGCAGGTGTAGAAGTTGCCCCCTGCCTCCAGGAAGGAGGTGCCCTGGTTGCCTGGACAAATTAAAGGAAGCTACAGGTGGGGAGTTTAGGGTATATAGGGGTTTAGGGTATATAGGGGTTTAGGGTTTAGGGTATAAGGGCTTCTATAAGGCTTCTTTAAGGTACATAGACCTGCTTTTAGGCTCCTATAACGGCAACTATCCACCTGAAAATGTCCTAGAACAAAGCTTGGGTGGCTTCCGAGACTCTTACCAGGGAGTGCCATGCTTAAAGTTTTAGGGTTTAGGGGTGTAGGGTTTAGGGTTTAGGGAGTTTAGGGTGTTGTGCCCGGAATTACATGCGTAGTCAAACTATTCCCCAGTAAGAAGTAGCCAACACACCCATCAAATCTGTAACACAAGCCACCAAACTCCCAAGATCTTTGCCAGCCCAAGCCCTCAACCCAGACCCCGTAGAACCGAACCCCAAACACCCTCATCCCGAGCACCCCTGCACGCAAACAGTGAAACCTAGACCCTCCATCTACCCTCTAAAGCCCAAAATACCCTTAATTTGGGACCATATACCATCACATACCCCCTATATGAGGGTACTTGGAGGGTCTTGAAAAGGCGATTGCTAGCCCAACCTAAGTAGAGAAGCTGCCATAAAAAGGGAACCCCGCTGTTGTAGACTGCTGAATCCCAAACCCTAAACCTTACACCCGAAACCCTCAAGCCTAAAGCCTAACCCGCAAGCCCTCAATCCTGCTCTGCACACCCAGGCCTGCGAGTGTCACCCAGCCCATGCACTCGTCCTGCGCTGCTTCGGCGTAAACCCTCAAAGAAATTACGTTGTTTTTGTGTGTTTTTGAGCCCCTTTTTCCGACAGCAAGTCTGGTTTACCGACGAAAGGTCTTGGACCGGGGGAAGGATTAGTTAAAGTTTGGGGTTGAGGGCCTGAGACATACACCCGAAATCCCCGAAACCGCAAATCCCTAAACCAACCCTAGAAACGACAAAGTGATGACCCTTATGGTATCCCCTGTATACACCCTACAGGAAGTCGTCGAAATCTTCAATCCTGAAAGCCGAAAAACCCTAAAGTCAAGGCGCCAGGGTGTAAGGTTTGGGGCTTAGTTCAGGGTCCTTAAGTCCTAAACCCTCAACCCCAAACCTTAATCATCACGAATGCGGCTGTTGATCAAGAGTCTCAACAGGCTGAGCTCCTGCGTGGCCAAACATCGGAGTCGCTTGACCTTCGTGGCCTCACAGCACGCAGGGCTTGTTGGTGAGATTCCAACTGGCTTTTCATGAGTTTACCAGGGCTCGAACCTCTATCCAGAAAACCAAAAACCATGGTGTTGTATAGTTGCACGCCTCAAGATAGAAGTGGGTTTGTGAGTCAGCGGGAATAGAGCCTGCTAGCCTCAATGGTCAGAAGGGAGTGGTGGCAATTTTTCTATGCAGTGCGAAGTAGCAAGAACAATGTGGAGGTGAACCGGGCCAGTGACAATCGAGATCGTGGCACTTGGTATTTTGTATTGCCTAGGTTCCCTTAACCACATAATGACGGGAACCTCATAATCGCACTACTGCCGGGCCTAGTTGTGGCTATGTGCAACCGTTTGGGGTATGGCCGCACACCCCGGAGCCCGAATCTCAAAACTTCGGAGGTTTAAGCACCGAAAAAAAAACAGAAGCTACCTTCAGCCCTGAACCCTAAACCCAAAACCCGCCCTATGCTACCTCAAGCGCTAAGCCCTAAACCCTAAACTGCTAGCCTGAAGCCCTAAACCCTAAACTGCTACCTTAAGCCCTATAAGCCCTAAGCCCCAAACCCTAACCCGCCCTATGCTACCTTGAACCCTCCGCCCTTAGCTGGGTACTTGTTAAGGGATTTAATTAAGTTACCATAACAAGGAAGCCATATTATGTACCTGTTCGGGATTACCTTGTAGGATTCTAAATATAAGCCACAAGAAGGAACTACTTAGGGGCCTATGGGTAAACCCCTACACCCTAAACCCCTAAACCTTAAACCCTACAGATCCTATAGACCCCTTTTAAAGAACGCTTTAAGGCACCCTAAACCCTGTAGATCCCTTTTCCTAAAGCCTATGGGTAGGGCTTAGCCGCCCGCCTCCTCCATCGTCGGCCCTTCTAGCGCCTCGAGGACCTTTTTAGGGTTTAGGGTTTAGGGCTTATCTCGTGCTTTAAAAGTTGTTGCTGAGGTTCTTACCCTAAGGCTCAAAATAACCCCCAAAACTCTAGATAGTATGCTCTTTGGCCCAAATTGCCTTAAAATATGAGTCCTTAGAGCCTTAGGGCTATGTTCTTATGGGCTATATAGGGTTTGGGTTTATAGGGCTTGGGGTTTTAGGGCTCTTCTAGGCTTTATAGGGTTTTGGGCTTAGGGCTCTTATAGTCTTTATTGGGGTTCGGGTTCTTATAGGCTTTATAGTGTTAATCGGTTGTTTATGATGTGGGGTCCTGAGGTTCCCCAGTAACCCCTTCATAATACGGGTACCCTTTTTCCTATTAGTCGGCTTTAATATGGAGACCCACCAAATAAAAAGGGCAAAAGGGTACTACTGGGGAACCTAGTCAAAACTTTTTCTAAAGGGTTCTATCAGGGCTCTTTGGGTGAACTACAGCTTGGAGCTGCAACCGGAAAACTTCGCTTCCTGTCGAGTCCTAAGGCGTCGCCTTGTCGACTTTGGTGGGGGCTTTGGTTTGAAACTGTAGGACTTCGACTTGTAGCATGTAAGATTAAGAGTTTTGGATGGTTTTGGGGCTTAGCCACATCTCATGTCCGTTTAGGTTTTGGGGGGTTTTGGGCCCTTAGTTCAGATTCTCAACCCAAAACCCTGAACACTACTGAATCCATGCACGGCTCTCATGATAGCTTCAAGGATTTGAAGGGTCAGGGACGGAGGGTGGACAAACAAGAGCGTAGCTAAGATGCTCTTCAGGTTAACCAGGGAGTAGACCCTAAACCCCTAAACCCTAAACCCAGAGCCTAATACCCGAAAAAAAGCCGTAGGAACCCTGAAAAGGAACCCTTGACAGTTTACCGTAACACAAGCTGCTCGAAGGAATTGCTATAGGCTTCTTATTCAGGGTTCCATTTAGGTTCCTTTACGGGTTAGTCTAAGGTTCCTCTAGGGGCGCCTACGCCCTAAACCAGTAAGAGCCCTTAAACCCTAAACCCTAAAACCCTAAACACTAAACCCAAAGCCCTAAACCCTAAAACCCTAAACCCAAAGCCCTAAACCCTAAACACTAAACCCTAAACCCTAGAACCCTAAAACCCTAGAACCCTAAAACCCTAAAGCCCTAAAACCCTAAAACCCTTAACACTAAACCCTAAAACCCTAAAACCCTCAACACTAAACCCTAAAACCCTAAAGCCCTCAAGCCCTAAAGCCCTACACTCCGGGGTTACTCTAAGGTTCCTTTAGGCTAGGGGGCGCCTACACCCTAAACCAGTCATCGCCCTTGGGCTCCGGGCCTCGCCGACTTCAAGGCGCCTGATGGTCTTCGACTTGATGGACATCTCTTCACTCATGACTGTGGCCTGCGCATTGCTGTCTTGAGGTCTTGATTGGTTAGGGCCTGCGCATTGTGGTCTTGAGGTCTTCGATGGGTTATGTAGGGCTTAAGGTTTAGGGCTTAAGGTTTAGGGTTTAATGTTTAGGGCTTAATGTTTAGGGTTTAATGTAGGAGCCTGATTAAGAAACCCTGGCCCTATAACCCCCAAAATAGAAGGATTCATATAAAGAACCCTAATAAATAACAGGGTTCCTTAATCAGGTTCCTACATTAGTACTACTTTAGGTTCAGTGTTTCGGGGTTTTGAAGGGGTTGGAGCAGGCCCTTAGACGGGTGCTGCCAGGGGTTTATGAAGGGTTCTGAGGCCTTCGAAAGGGGGGTTATAAGTAGGTAGGATGGCCTTATTAGTCAGGGCACTTAACACTCCACTTTTTCCCTACTTATACGCTAGGTCTCATCTCTAAGCAAACCTAGACAGGGTCTGGGGGAAAGGTTGCGATTGAGTTTTGTACGTGTTTGTAGGGTCCAGGGCCAAGCTTCGGGTTAACGATGTCGGGGTTTCTAGCCTCGACTATTTTGTTAGGAGTTAGGATTAGAGGGACCCTTGGGGATATAGACCCTCTCAACGAGGTCCCCTTTAAGAGAGCCATAAGTGGGGTTCAGAAGGGTCCCCTTTAAGAGGTCTCCTTAATACTGCCTAGGATTTGTAGGGTCTTATGACTGATCCGTTTAGGGTTTAGGGTCTGATCAAACTGTCTACCACCCATGAGGTGGTTTCTTAACACAGAAATGTTTGTAGGTTGATTTGTGCAGCTTCGCTCTTTCAGGTCAATCTTAAGTGTTCGCACCGGACCGCGTGCAGCTGACAGCCGCGTTTTGGGAGTGTAGCTCTTTTCTATAGGTTTAGGGTGAAGATTTCCAAGCTGAAGTTTAGCAACCATGCACGTACGGGTCCACAAGACACGCCCCTTTTCCCCGAACCCTAAAGGTACTTATAAAACAAGAGAAGTATGTGTGTATATACATTTATATATAGATGATATGTGTTTTTCTTTAGATATATATATATACACACACATAAGCCTTCAGATCTAAACGACGAAATAGGCAGTGCTCTTTCCCGATCCCTAAAGCCTTACCGTCTGAACTCTGCATCTGCCTTCAGGCACAGTGAAAGAGAGCGAGAGAGAGATAGAGAGAGGTGTAAAACTCAGTTACAAAATCTAAACAATCTCGAGCAGCCGAGATCGAGCTGTTTTGGGCCGAGCAACCGCTAGTGTTCGCGGCGGCGGCCAGCTGAGCGAGCTCCTCCTCCGAACAGTCCCGCAAGTAGGTGGCGATGTCCGGCCGTGCCATCGATCACCGAAGCCCCCACTTATTCGCGCAAGGCAGCGCAGTTTGCGTCGGAGTTCGCCCTCCGCGCTCTGGTGCTGGTGCTGGTGCTTGTGCTGGACCTTTCTCAAGGTTTAAGCTTTAGGGTTAGTAGTTCCAGATTCTTTGTTACACCTCAAAGGTTCGTGCCGTATTGCCTACACCATAAAAATGGCATTACCTCCTATCTCCTAAGTCCTAAACCTGAAGAGCATAAATCCTAAACTCCAAGCCTCACATCCTAAACCTTTAGTGTCTACCTGAGCCCTGAAAAACCGACCTAAATGACAACCCTAAACAGCCCTCTCTTAGGGTTTCGGGCTTCGGGTTTAGAGCTTTAGAGTTTAGGGCTTAGGTTTTAGAGTTCAGGGTAAACACAAGAACCCCTTACAAGACTGTCAAGACTGCTGATTGCTGATATTCATTCCTCACCCTTCAGCGCCCCGTCCCCCAAACCCTCAACCCTGAAACCCCACATGTACTCTAAACCCTCTTCTTCTGCCTTCACGCACTTGTAGAACACGCGGACGAGTTCCTTGAAGCCCTCTTTGGAAATCTCCCCTGGCATGGCTAAGCTTTCAGGCTCTATCTCAGGAATTTAGGGCTTCTATGACCCTAAGGGTCCATGTATCCAAATAGTATATACTTTGGCCCCAAAGTACCTATATAGGGACTACTTTAGGGCGAAAGTATACTTCTTTGCATACATGGACCCTTAGGGTGAGAGATCCCTGAAGGTTCTCATAAGGTTTCTGTACGGGCTTGGGGCTGAAGGTTCTCTGTTCGGGATGAAGGCTTTGAGGCTTCTGCAGATGCTTCAGGGTATAGGTTTAGGGTTTAGGGTTTAGGGCTTGGGGTTTGGGGTTTAGGGATTAGGGTTTAGGGTTTGGGGTTTGGGGTTTAGGGATTAGGGTTTAGGGTTTAGGCATAGGCTTCAGGGATTAGGGTTTAGGGTTTAGGGTCTGAGGGCATGGCCGGCGGGGCTTCTGGCAAACGGAAAGGTGTTGGAACATCAATGTCCTCGTGCCCCATGCCGTCAGACTATTTTATCCGGAACCATGTTCAACCATTCAGAATTCGCCGCAACCTTTGGAGCTGTAAACCCCTAGATCCTAGTCCTAATCTAAACGAATTTGCTGCCCTTCAGCAGCAGACTCAGCGGGGTTCTGGCGCTTTAAGGGCGACGAGTTCCTATTGTTGCAGCCTTGACGGTGAGGGGTTTCATTTTCCTCGGGCATTTCGCATTTTGACGAGAGGTTCAAGTCCGCATATATATATATATATATATGCTACCCCCCACTCTGTTATCTACCGTTTCGTGGCTTTCCAGGGCGTGCGTCAGAGGATTTCAGAGGGTTTTGCATTGGAGATCAGCATACATTGGAGCAGGTGGAATGGGAGGATGCGAAATTTGAACTTGCAGCATGCCCGCTTCGTGGTCTGGACCCATTTCGCCTTGCCGCGATGCTATCCATGTACTGGGTGAGAAGGTGGCCAGTGCTGGCCCGCATGTCCCTACCCGCTGCCAAAACTCATGCGGCATTTCCGCTTCGAGGTCTAGGCCTCCTTGTGCCTTGACGTGATGTTGTCCATGTACCAGGTGAGAAGGGTGCCGGTGCTGGCCCACATGTCCTTACCCCGCTGCCAATACTCATATTGGGCAGCCCTGATCTTCGCGGTTAGCTGGTGGGATCCGGTCTTGGTGTTTTGATTGATCTTTACCCGCTCTTTCAGGAAGCGCCAGGCCCGGTCAATCACCTGTGTGCCAGCCTTGACGGTGATCTTGCGCCCATTGGGGAGCTTGTGTTTTGCCAAGCGAACGAAGGTGGGGGGTTTCCAAACCTTCTTTCCTCCACG
>CAJNJA010009962.1:0-14484 GCA_905231915.1 Symbiodinium necroappetens | reverse complement strand
ATGCATACATACATACAGACAGGCAGGCAGGCAGGCAGGCAGGCAGACAGACAGACAGACAGGACAGACAGACAGACAGACAGACAGACATACATGTGTATATGTATGCATATATATACACACATATGCATACATACAAATATATAGTGTGTATATATATATATATGTATATATACATATGTAATTTTGTAGTATATTATATGTATATATAGTATATGTGAATGGAGAGGCATGCCAAAGCGATATCGGCTACACTGTCCCACGCCCCCTTTCGAAAGGGTCTGCCCTCAACAAACGCCTGACCGTCTCGGGATGGCCAGGCGTCGTCCGCAAGAACCTTGAAAGTGCTTCGATCTTTTCGAAGGCTGTGGAGGAAGACTCGGAAACTTAGGCTTTCGGACATCCCGGTTTAGCATGGGTTGGCTCTCCGAAACGAATTCGCGATCCATAGCACCGTGTCATCATCGAGTGTTGCGAGATCGTTGTGCCATACGCAACTTATCTGTAAACGATCGTGTTGAAAGCGGCAATATCATCAAGGCCTTCGCATCTCCACCAACAGCAACCGTCACAGAGACATCCATGCGCGACACACTAACTTATTCAGGCCTCACGAACGTAAACGCCAGTTGCATCCCAAAGCCAGCCTCGATATCCAACCACAACCCAAACCCTATATGAAAAACATCAAAATCCAATACCCCATCGGGCCAAACGTCCCGCAAGCATCTTTGCAACAACCCAAAAGCCACACATACTTAAACAACAAAGCTGAAATTTCGACACCAGCCAAGACAGGCCCCGGACGCCCTCCCCCAACCCACCGAAAGAGAGATTTCAGCTCCTTGAACCCCCAAATCCAACATCCCGAAACCTAAAACCCCCCTAAAAAGTCCCAACCGGGAAGGCCTCGAGGTTCCTATGGGAGATAAAGGGCAGCTCGCCCGTGAGGCTGTGCCTCGGCTCTGAGATTCGCTCCTCGAGGTTTCGCAGATCTGCTCTAGGATGTTCTTGCTACTGTAGTAGGTTGCCATGATTATTCGGAGACATAGACACGCCGAAAAAACTGGGGTACGTACAGACATACGGACACACGGACGGACGCACAGAGAGAACCGACAGATGGACGGACGGACAGGCAGACCGACACACAGACAGACGGACAGATGGACAGACGGACAGACATGCATGCATATAGGCAGATATATAGACATGCGTACAGCATGTTAGATTGGTAAACGACTACACTGATAGACAGTAGGCAGGTAGATAGACACGGAAAGCTAGAGACATCCACATGCTGTATAGCTGACTCACTCTACTGGCCAAGCTCTACTGCTGTTCTACATTCATGTCGGATAGAAACACGTGCTTGTAACGCTAACGTACACCAATGCACTCACAACGCAATAATATCGTGGAAGGCCTCCAGAAACTTGTGACAACGAAGTGCTTGGAAAGGAAAACCTGTCGATCATGCTACAAAGCTACTCCAAACAAGAATCAGTTGCTTTCCAACTGGAATCTCATCCCACGAAACTTAGCCACCCAAGTGTCTGGGCTGGTATGGCTCGCCTCATTGAAAAATTGCTAGCCCTGGTTGGGGCCCGTGCGGGTAGATGGTGATGCTCTCTATCCACAGCGGCGCCGAGCCTGCGCAACTTCAGGCTGTGGCATCAGGTTTCAGAGTCTTTGTTCCTTCGTGTTTCGCAGCGCTTTGCCTTAGCTTGGGGGGCTGCTTCGGATGTAGGGATGAAGCGAGGAGTGAAGCTTGTGATTTTCAACGGCATCGGTGGCTGATGTCAATGGCTCAGCTCAGCGATTTGTGGTTCGAGTCGCTTTGAGAGGCCATCGCAAAGCCTTGTGAGTCCCTTGTGATCCTAATTCAAGCGACAGGCCCCAACCCAAACTGCGAAAAGCTTTTTTATCTGGTGCTTATGCCCACTCCAACCTCTATCCAGTAGCTTTGTGATAAGGTAGGAGCGGACGCGGGCGGTGCACCTCATCTCCCACAGAACTTGATAGGTGCTTCTTCTCTCCCCCTTGCTTGCAAGATGTGGTTGATGGTATAAATCCTGCATTACCCAAATTAAGGAATATACCATAACTCCCCTAGTTTAGGGTCCTTGAAGGTAATGCAGGATTGAGATCATCAACAGTATGGATCTACCCCAGAGAGCCGAAGCAAAGCAGCCTGGAATCGCCGAGCACTAAATTTAAACTCGAGTAGTTGGGAGGCTGCTGAATGAAGCTCTCTTCGCCGAAAACGCAAGATCCCTATGTTACCGTGTACTTATAGTTGCGAGGATGGTCTGGACGTGCATCCTTCGTTTACTCTACATGCCAACCTCGCTGATGTAGCAGCTGCTCAAGAAGCCCTTGCTGCAGAGGACGTATCTGGAGTAGATGTCTCAACCACAACGCGAATCATTGATCAAATCCTTGTGCACGAACATGCCCGACAGTCCCACGCTGCAAGCTCACAACGACTAAGCCTTCCCCCGCAAAAAGTCTCCACAAGCCCTTAACCCAGGAATCTCCACAGAAAGCCGAAAGGCGTCAGGTCTGGCCGTAGTCAACGGTTTAGGATTTCAGCCCGTCTATTCCCGACCCTGCCTGGGCGAGCAAAAGTTCCATCGCCAGGTGCTGGTAGAAAGCCGAACCCTCGTTTCGGTTGCGAGTCTTAGAATCTAAGAGCTGATCTCAGGATGTTTTTCTCTTTGGGGGGGCGGGGGGGTAGAATGGTTTTGTCACTTCGATGCCTCGTCTCCGGAGAGGGAAAGCTCTTTGGGTCAGCTTGGCCGTGCTTTGTCGCTCGGGAACCGAGACGACTTTCAGGATTTGGCATGTGCATACGTGCAGACTTATTATCATATCTTCGTATTATATGTATAGGTACAGAAGTAAATACATAGATAAGTATACATGAATCACGTGAATCCTTTAGTAGGCTCCTGTCTTTCGGACTTCGAGCCCTTGATGTTTGCATGCTGCAGCGCGACGCGACAACCCTCTAGAGGATACTGCATTTCCTAGTTTGCGGGGCCAGGTTCTGCGGGGCTGGAACCTGTCAGGCAGGCCCTTAACCTACCTATTCAAAAAGCAAATTGTCTACAAGGCTATCTCTGAAGGATGTCTTGGATGAGAAAATTTGGGCTCCCTGCCTAATTACGAACCATGAGACTGCTTAACTCGCATGGATGAGGAATTGATACCACCCCTGCCGCACTAGTGCTTACGGTTTGTGAAGGTAAGAGGGTTTCAGGATTCTTCTGTGGCTTTGGCTTTCCGGGCAATAGCTGTGCTAGTTCGGGTTGAACCAGTTTGCTGGAGATACCTGATCTGCTGGCTGACTGCCAAATTTAAACCACCAAGGCAAGCATCCGAAGGGTAAAGTTGACCTTGTGTATATATATATATATTGTTTTTTTATAGTACATAGTATATTTAGAATAGCTCCTACATACAACCTCTGTTGGACCCTGGAATATCTGACGAATCGCGCTAGTCTTGTTCAGAGTCCAGTCTTGCCAGCTGTTGCAGCTCTCCATCACCACTCGCTGAGCTGTCAAGTGGCCAACGTTGGTCAAAGGCCGGGGGCGTGTCACCTGTCGCAGTGCAAGCACAGATGTAAACAGCTACTGCTGCTGAAACCGCAGTATAATATGCAGGTTTGAGTGCCGACCATCAGAATCGCACGCTGAAGCATAAGTGGAAGCTAGACTTACTTGGATGACATGCTGAACGGTACGACCCAAGTCGACCTTACTTCGTCGGACGATGAAGAAACTCAGCTGCACTGAAGGACCGGGCGCTTTAACTGAGATGCATGGGTTGTGGCATTTGGGGACATGCGTGTGAGAGAGAGAGAGAGTAATTTGTTTTGAGGATTGATGGGTTGTTCTAGATGGGTGATGCTGGTCCCAGCTCGATCCGATTCAAAATATACTTCACTACGAGAGTGAACGAGATCGTAATCTGCGCCTGCTCGCACGGAACATGATGGTATCTCGCCATTTCATAAATCCTTACTGGGCCACTGGCGAGGTTGAGGGCATTGGCTCGGGTTCATTTTTGGGGTGCTTGGTGTTGACACGGCTGATGGACAACGTCCTGTGTCACCTCGGAATATTCGCAGTTAGTTATGTTGCAGGACTGTGTCCATCAGCTGAATGACTCGCACCCTGACTGTCTTGTGCAAAGTTTGGGTTGCTCTGAACATGTTCATTCGGGTTCCGATGCCTGCAGAGTAGGGCTGCCCTCGTCCTGCGGGGTAGTGGGGGTGGCTGCATTTTGATGTCGCCGGGCCATCACCACTGCAACAAAAAAAGTCGCATGGTTCCTGGCCTTCGCGACGAAGAAATGCTCCGTCAGCATGCCTGGGACAGCCCCGACCTGAGAAAAAAATCCTCCAGAGGATCGAAACAGAGCTCTCGCCGGACCAGCAAGAAAGGCAGTGTCACCCAAACCTGGATGTCGAAGCAACTGCCTATCGAAGCCTCAACATCACTACGATCTGAATATTTCGTCACAACTTACTATAGCAGATTGTAGACAAGCTGAAAGTCTGTGGGACAAGCCTCGAGCTAGCCCCAACCCTGGCCTTCCTTGTTATCAGCATGTCTTAGTGGCAAACTCTGCTGGGTTTTGAGCGGTTTGGTACAATGTGGATCTGTCAAAATGCCCAATTTTGTCAAGAATGAGGTCAAGCATTCGAAACTTGGCATTGGTGCTTTGAGGCGAGATTGAACGATCAAGGTTTATGATGTGTAGTGGTTGAGAAATTATCGCGCTGGATCGCTGATAAAACCTATGGCAACAAAAGGCGCGTGTTGGGCTGAAGACTTCAGCGACGCACCCTTCGCCCAAAAAAACGCATCCACTAAGTATCGGTTAAGTTACCCCCAAAGCCTCATTCGGGCGCCGGGCGAGAACGTAGTGCTTCCCATCTTCTTGGCCTTCCAAGCATGCAGCCCAGAACCTCGGAGCGAAGGTTGCCATCTCAACGGCATGAATTTGTGCAGGTTTTTCTATAAGCTAAAGGCGTTTGTGTAAGTTTAGGCTTGAGGGTTTAGGCCTGAGGGTTTAGGGATCAGGTGTCCATGCTCGTGAAACTTCAGTTGACTTGTGCTATGAGAAGTTACAGAAAGAACACGTGAATCATCGTGCTCGTCGTTATCGCGACAGCCCCCGAAAGACCCTTTACTGGGCTACTGAGAAAGGATCCAGCCTAGTATATAGTATAAACCCTATATAGTAATAGTAATATAGTAGGATCCTTCAACTCCCAATTAAGAATCCCTGATTGTGAGAAGAAGCCATCAAGGTCCGAATATACACTGCACTCTTGGCGGCCAGGCATGTGCCGCTGCCCCGCCTGCAAGAGAGGACGGGTTGACGACAAAGCTCAAAGCCTAGACTCGCGAATGCGGAGGCCGAAACAGCAAGTCAAAAGGCAAAGAAAGCGCCAATGCTCAATCCCGTGCTCCGCGAAACCAGCAGGTGCTTCGAACCAGTCAGGAAATACGCAAGCCTATTTTCTCAATCATGCCATTATACTACATGCTCGTGCGGGCATCCAGTCGAAGAAACCAGGCACCCAGAAAGCCCCAACACGGCTGAACGTAGGAATCCTGCTTCACTCGGCCTAAGGCTAGGAAGCCGATAGAACATGTGGAGTTTGCTTAGATCAGCCATTTCTGAGGACGAGGGGAGGACAATGCAAAGCCCTGAATCCCAGATCCCAACCGGTGATTTCGGAACCTGAAGCGCTAAACATCAACAGTTAGAGCGGCCCTCTTGCTGAAGACGTTGTCTGGGATCGACTTTTGCGCCCCTGACCTGCGCACTGGCTGAGATTTCAGGAAAGCAGGAAGCGGTGAGGGTAGTGTTCCTGCGAGCTTACGGAGCAGCTGCATTTATGGTCGTATGTAGCGTCTAGTTTGAGTGTCAGGGAACATCATGCCGTCCATGGGTAGTATATGGTAGTATATAAGGAGTTAGAGTTGCAGCTCCTTCACAGCGATGAGGATCTTGAATCATAGCACTGCTTCAGCATTGTTGAGTCAAACGGGATCTCTGGAGCAAAGCGCAGGAATCGAATCCAAAAGCCACCAAACCCAAGCCCCGAACTCCAACCAACGATTTGCCTCCACATAACCTGCTTACCCTATTCCCAAAGCTTAAACCCTTAAACCCCAAATTCCGCAAATTCCTGAATACCCGAAACACTGTCTACATCCCTTCACCCTTAAATCCAAAACTCGTTGCAGCCGCAACTATCCCTTCCTCAGAATCCAAGACCCTATACCCTAACCTCAAGTGCTCGCCGCACGCAAACCGCCACGCGGAGTCCGAAGTTTCGTGAGCAGCCGAGGACGCGTAGGCGACTAGTGGTTGTAACGGATACCGCTCCTCAACCCTCACGAGTTGAGGCGAATCTGGGCCTTCCTGGCTCCATTGTCTGCCTCCTCCCGACGAACGGACACATTCGGCGCGATTCTTGCGTTGAGCCTGTGTCTATTTTGTCGCACGGCGCTTGGACAGCCTCACAGAACAGAAAACCCACATCCTGTCCTGGGATGCTCTACTACTTGTTCCTCACTATTGCCGACATTTGCTCGGCCACTGATCGCTTCGATCATGCCTGGGCCTGTTTCAGGCAACGGCGCCCGCCGCTGATGCCCAATCCCGGCTGGGATGGTTACGCACGGTGCGAATGGCCTGGGTTTGCTTAACACCCATGACTTAAGCACACCCTGAACCCCAAGCCCTGATCCCTACGCGCCCCATTGAGATGTTAAATTGTTGCTAATATACGGGCCTTCATTGTGATGTTGGGGTACATCAAAACATAACTACAATAAGGAACCCCCAAAAAAAAAGGTATTGGTACTGGTTTACGCCTCTTTCTTTACTCGGGCCCTGGCCGATTCCGGGTGCCGGCCTCGGCAGCAAAGGCTTGAGGTGTTCATGGCTCAGTCATGGCCTGAAAGAGTTGTTCCCGGTGTCCATCCTCCCACCAACCTGCCAGAACTCTTCGAAGTTGCTGACAAGCCCAAGAACTCGCCTTCTGCTGCCATGGGGCAGTAAAGTGCCAGGCATTGGAGCCACGGCGGAAGTTTATGACCTTTTTGATGCGAGTGCGCTTTCCCTGAAGTTTCCAAGACCCCACAGCCCAATAAAACCTGCAAAGCCTCCGTATAGAACCTGTGTAACAACTAAGATCCAAAGGCCAGAGGGGGGTGGAGTTGAGTCGATAACGTTTGGGGCTTCAATGTCAAGCTTGGGATGCTCCGTGTTGAAGTGCAACCGAGGGCACGAAGTCTGAATCCGTGCGATCGGGAAGGTCCTCTGGTCCAAGCGTGCATGTCAGTGACTGTGGGCGCGATTGACTACGTTGATGTCTCAGACATGAAATTGGGCTCGCCATGCTACTGCATGCCGTTGCTCTGCGACAGATTGTACTGACAGTACCCATTCTACCGTGGATATCTGGCGCCATAGAGGGCATAATGTTGGAGCTTCTTGGCCGTCCTTGTCATATGCTCACACCAATCTGGCAGATCGATTCACTACAGAAAATTTGGGAATAGCCCTCTACTCCGCCGCCACAGCACTGCAGCATGTGCACAGCAGTTAAATCTCCCACCGAGACGTTAAAGAAGCAAACCTTTTGTTGCCAAATTCTGCAGGTTCGTTTCAAGTAAATCTAAATGGTTGTCGGTGCAACTACTTCCTCCTCCTCCTCCCCCTCCTACTACTACTACTACTACTACTACTACTCCTACTGCTACTGCTACTGCTACTGCTACTACTACTACTACTACTACTACTACAACGACTACTACTATTACTACTACTACTACTACTACTACTACTACTACCACTACTACTACTACGACGACGACGACTACTGCTACTACTACTACTACTACTACTACTATTACTCCTCCTGATCATGGTACAAGAATATGAACAGTAGTGAGAATAGACAACAGTAACAACAAACATGCTGTTCATAGGGACTGTGTGGGTACAAAAATGCAAAATGCCAAATTTTCCAGCCACGTTTTTCAGGGCACAGCTCCCGCGTCGGCTCTGTGCTTAAAAATTCCCGTCAGGAGCAACGTGGTTTTAGGGCTTAGGATTTCGACTGCAAGGGGCTCTTTGGAGGGTTGTAGGACTTCGGGATGAGGATCTCGAGCTAAAGGGGCTTGGGGTTTACAGGATTTGGGGTTTAGTCTAGGGTTCAAAGTACTAAAAACTGGTGTTTGCAGAAGTGTCGCTGCTGGCGCGACACGAAGCTCGATGGTGTGCGCACTGGGGTGCGAGTACCAGCTTCACACAGAAGTTGAGTCTGCTTCACAGCAACATAGGAGGCAAAAGGAGTCACGATGAGCCCATTCCAGTTCCCACTGTGGACGTGCCAATCATCAGTAAACTAAACCTTCTAAACCCCAAGCCCTAAAACTGCAAGCCCTGCTACTACCCCAAATCTCACGCCTGCACTTTAACCCGAAACCCTATGGCCCTACAGGCCCTGCATCCAACCCCGTTTCGCCCTGTACTGGCCAGTTCGTCCTCATCATCGGCGCTCGTCGGCCCCGGCTCGTCGCGGAAGCACACCTCACGCACGTTCAGACTATATAGGATCTGTGAAATACTTAGAATAGGGTGTGGGCTGCATCATGATATGATGATAATAATAATAGTAATAATAATTAATAATGGTAAGAATAATAATAAGGGAGTTGTATTTTTAAAGTCTTAAGGCTTCTCTATGCTGCTTTGATATTGAAGGCCCAAGGGGGCGCTTGGGCACCCGGGTCTCTAGGGCTCACAGGGTTTTGGGGAGGTTGCGGGGTCAGGGTCGAAGGGATTTCGGCACTTGGGCTTCTATTGGGGGGGGCCCCTGTAGGACCAACCCCTATCCTAATTCCCAGCTACTTATTTTTTAAACGGCTGATTACTTACAACCCCAATTAAGGTACTTATAACTTCCCATGAACCTCCAAATAGACACCGGCCCCTGAACTTCTATCACGGAAAAGCATCAACTTCGACGCTTGAGTTCGACTCTGGAGCCCACACCTAAACCGCGCCCTCAGTGAGTTGAGGGCTCCGAGCTCTACAGTCTGTATCCATACCTACCCTCCGTCTACGCACAATAGATAGATGAATAGAAGGATAGATAGATAGATACATAGACGGAGTCACGGTCCGAGGAACGGACAGAAGGACAGATCGAGACACATGTCATCATGTAAGCGTGCGCTTACCTGCTTTCTAATATACAGATCCTCATGAAGAAGTGTACATACTATCATATGATTCAATGACGTTTACATGCAGCTGCACATGCGTGTGTGTGTGTACAGATGAGTACATGGAGGCTTGGTGCATGCGTGTATACAAATGTGTACCTGGAGGCTTGGAAGATCCTGGGAGTTCACATGTAAGTGAGGTTACAAGTACTTCAGTTGGGGCTACAAGTAGTTACATGGGTAGATACCTTAATTCTCACATTATGTTTAAACCTACGGTTGATGATATAAATCCTGCATTGCCCATGGTAAGGAATAGACTATAATTCCCATAGTTTGGGGTCCTTAAGGTCATGCAGGATTTTTATCATCAACAGTAGTTCCTGAGCCCTGCGGTTCTCTAAGTAGAGATGGCCTCAAAGCCCTCCTGCAGGCTCAAGGATGCGGGCTCCACGGCCCAGGAAATGATGCCCCCTGCAGAGGTGCCGTCCTTCCAAGGCTCTTGGGGTTTCTTGGTAAGGAGCTTCATTCAAGTTGCAATACTAAGGACACCGTATTATTCAATATATATATATATCCAAGAAATGGTAACATAACTAGACCTATACCCAACGAACACCTAGGTTTGGGACTTGCATGGGGTTTAGGTTTACGACGCTGGGATTAGAGGAGGGAAGGAAGGTTGAGGGCTTCCAGGGTGTAGGCCGCACAGGGCTGTCGCTGAGATGTGTAGGATTGTGCTGGCTGCTAACACCAGACGAAGCTAGAATGCTGATTTGCATTCAGGATGACCTTCGGGCTGTTTCGGATGTGTCTATGAGGAGAAGAGCTTTTGATGGCTTTGTAGGGAGTGAAAGTGTTTTGAGCCGCAAGATCGACGTGCATGTGGTCACGGAACAGGGCGACTGGCTCCCGACCTGTTTGCGCGCGACATCGAACCAGACAACGATGAGATTGTGGAGACTCTTCACCCAGTTCCAATTATCCCGTCTGGCCACCCAAGCGCCTCCCATCTACCAGGGCAATGACGATGCGGAAGACACCATTCGGGCCTCTCTTCGGGATCTTCGTTGTCTAGCATCTAGGGTCTGGGTTGTGGGCTCTGGGCTGTGATAAGGATTGAGGTCGCTTACTTCAGAGCTTTCCAATGCTATCTACTGAAGTGCCAAGGTTCAAGGATTTGGGCTTAAGGCTTTGAGTGCATTGTCTCGGGAGGAAGAGCTAGCAGCTAGATTGCTCTCCGCAACATACTGCACCTTCGACCATCGATCCTGGATGGACGTGTTTTGGCATAAAGTTCACTGGGGTAGATCATACTGGTCGTGCCCGTATTGCATATCAGGCTTGGTTTTCAGCTCAGCTTTGTGTGATTCTTCCTACGATGCCAGTATGAATTGGGCGTGGCTGAAAGAGTCTTAGCGGAGCTATCCAGGTAAGCTTCATGGTTGTACGGTTGTACGTTGAACACCCGCAGGGCAAAACAAGCAAGACCTTTTCTGCCATTCGGCGGGGAAGCCCGTGTGGCTCGGACAATCCCACAGAAGTCATGGCTGGGACAACAAGAAGCATGTCCGGCGTGAGCCTTCGGCTGGACAGTTTGAAAATCCAAGGTACTCTCAACAGACCATCCAAGTGCTCACTAAGACCCCCCTTACAGCAAGCCTTCTAGATCAAGATGACTACCCTTGATGTAACCCTCAATTGAGCCCTGTACGAACCCCAAAAAGTAACCGTGTAGTAGCCGTTTACCGACAAGGACCTGTCGCTCCGGAGAGGCACCTCCACAGAATCGGCCCAGTGCATCGGAAGAGCTTGGCGGTTGGCCAGGGCCTCACTCTTCGGGCTCAGGGCTTAGGGTCTTGTGGTTGCAGGTTTCTTTTTCAGGGTTTAGGGTTTAGGGCAAGTTTAGGATATAGGGTTTTGGGGTTTAGGGGGGCGGAACTGGCACGGAGGTGCTGAGCTATTTTCTGTCGAGCACAGAAGGGCTCCCAACAGGTTTCCAAGTGGTGCTGAGCTATACAAGGCCCAATTTCCTGCTTGGAGATCGTTGTCCAAGACGCTTCCGCCAAAGAGGTGCCTTCGACTCTAGATTGGCTCGAACCTATCTTAATCAGGGTAGAACTGATCCCTGCTTGCTCAACACGAAATCCACTTTCCACGGCCCTATAGAACAAGCTTTTACAACCTTGTTGGGAGAGCTAAGAAACCTGGAACTTGACGACAATCGCAAAACGTTCCTTCGCCTCTGCACAGAGAGTGTGTTCTCTGATATGGTCCTAGAGACTGGCTCAAAAATGATCTTCGCCGTGCACCGGTAGCGCTACCCTAGCAACTAGAGATCGCAACAAATCTGCGCAATGTCTCATGACCGGGATTGCTGCGCATTTTCGGCATCGTCACGAAGAAACTTCTTCGATGGTGCTGCAGTGCTGGAAAACCTGCACAGGGCAGTGCTACCACATGCTGTGACTCCAACGCCAACCCTAGACGTCTAAAGTCCAACTCTTGCCATTCCGGCCGGCTCCCCCGCAGTCAGCATCCTACATCCGAAACTTCTGGAGGAACAGAAACGGCAACGCTCATGATAGAAGCAGCGGCCATAAGGACGATCCTACCGACAACATGCACCATAGTGACACTGGAGATTATACAGTAGAGAGTGATGCATAATGATTGCTGCTGCGCGAAGTTGCCACCGCGGTGAATACGATGCTCTTTCTTGCAAGACACTACATTTTAATTGTCACACCAACTAACGGCCCTACTACGTCCTCACATATTCCATGGTGGCATAGATGCACCAGCGCCCGCCCGCACGCGCACGCGCACACACACACACACCCCTCTACACACCTACACACTTCATCTTTGGAAGCGGCAAGTAAAGTCCCCGTCTGGCTGTCATTGTAATGCAGGTTTCCGCTTTACTCATGCACGCAGGTAAGTGAACGGGTGTAGAAGCACCTTTCAGCCATAATTTTGTGCTCAGTACTGTTACCACGGTCAGTATCAATGCCTGTGACCCCCTGCGCTCATGTAGTTAAAAGCGCAAAGTCCAACCTGGGAAGCGCCTAAGTGGCCCGAAGAGTGCGCAGCACTGCGTTTAAGCTCGCGCGCGTTGAAAACAGACACCCAACCCGCCCCTGTTATCCAAATAACTGCAACTGCTCTCACGCCCTATAATATAAACAAAGCATGGGGACTACCAGCGGTAATCATCCTTCTCCCGGCTTCAAGCTTTGTGGGTTTACTGATGTTACTCAATACAACAAGAATAACAACAATGATAATCCAATAATGACTGTGCACTGGGCTTAGCTCCAAGGTCTCGGCGTGCCTGCGGAAGCACGGTGCGGCTCGGTTTTCAGTCGCCGCCTCCGAAGGGCCCTTTAGGGTTTTGTTTTGTCGTTTTTAGGGCTTGTAGGGTTAGGGCTTAGGATTCGGGGCTTATAGGGGTTAAGGCTTAGGGTCCAGGGTCCAGGGCGTAGGACTTTGGATTCAGGGTTTAGGGTCATGCTCCCCAAGGAAGACACTGGCATCTAGTATCCAAAGTTGCTTCTTGAGGAGTAGTGTCGTGCCGGGATATAAAATGATGCGCTGATTTGGGCCGTAGTTTCGGTGAACTAGGACTAGGAGTTCTCTCCACGGCTGCGCGATCCGCAGCTCTAGGCCTGTGGTTTACTCAGCATTTGTCCAAGTTGCCTGTCACCCGGTTCGACGCCATGCGGTTTGGGGTTTAGGGTTTACCCATAGGCTCCCAAGTAGTTCCTTTTTATGATTTATATTTAAAATCCTATAAGGTGATCTCAAAACAGGAACTACTTAGGGGCCTATGGGTAGGGCTTCGGAACTCTCCAGAAACTCCTCCGGCCCTCCACTCAAGCACATTCAGCATGGTGGCTCGGAGCCATGTGGTGCCTGACATGACCTGAATTCGCTTTAGGGTTTAGGGTTTAGGATTTAGGGTTTAGGGTTTGGGTTTACCGCACTCCCCGCCCCTGATCTAAAGCTAGCAGCACTTGCACCATCAAGACGATGATTCGCATTGCTAGAACTAGTTCTCACCCTGATCCACATCCTTAAATCCAAACCCCACATGGCCCTAATGCAGGGGTTCTGAATGACTCGTACGAGTTATCCCCTCATACTACCTTGAGATTGTAGTAGGATATACCGTGATATACCTCCAAAACCCTGTCCATCCAGGCCCCTAGGTTTCGGTGGACTATGCAGGCATACAATTACTGATGGCTCCAACCCCTCTACAGCAGTAGAACCTAAACCGCTAAACCCTTAAAACCTAAACCCTAAACCCGAAACCCCTACACCCTTAAACCTAAACCCTACACCCTAAACCCTAAACCCCTAAACCCCAAAAACCCAAAGCCCCAAACCCTCAACCTGCCTCCTCCGGGTCAGAAGACTCGGAACCACGGCCAGCCCAGGCTAGCCACCTCCGCAGCTCGGCGTCTCTACAAGACTTGGGTGGTTTCAGAAGCCCTACAAAAATTAACACTTTTAATGGGTTATATACGGTTGCACAGGGGGAGTCTAGTCCATACCATACAACTTAGAAAGCAAGTGCAATCAGAAGAAGACTGCAAGGGGCCAAAATAAGAAGCATAGGCCTCCCTTAAGGGATGAGGGCTCTCTAAGGGTTCTGCAATTGGGGATCACGGTTGAACATTAGGGGCCATAACAATTAGACTACAGGGTTTCGGGGAAGATTAGGGTTTAGGGTTTAGAGGTTTAGGGATTAGTATGAGAGTGATATGAACCTGGGAACTATGAGGGTTAATCTGCACATAGCCTTGCAAGGAACTGGGCTGCTTCCGCCAAGGCCCCACATCTCAACACCCTGAACGCTAGGCTTGAACTGAACACGCCCTTCAAGACAAGCTGGTTGAGAGATAGAGATCTGAATAAACCTCCTGGAAGCCCGAAGTACCCCAAAGGCTGGGACGCCTGAGTTTCCAGCCTTTCAGGATACTGAAAGCTGGAAACTCTGGAAACTCCGACATCCGAGGCTTTGGGGTACTTTGGACTTTAGGGGTTTCGGCTTTCGGTTGGTCTTTGGCTAACAAAAAACCTACAGCAAAGCAAACTGGAAATCCACGACCTAAACCCCAAATCCCAAGACCTAAACCCTTAAATCCCGGCCCAGAGTATAACAATGTCGTTTTGACACTCTTGTCGCCAGGGAATGAGCACCGACATG
>CAJNJA010009961.1:7500-14484 GCA_905231915.1 Symbiodinium necroappetens | reverse complement strand
GTGGTTGTGGTGGTGGTGGTGGTGAAGATGGTAGTGGTGGCGGGGTGTTGATGCGTTTATTGTTCTGGTTGTGAATGTCGATGTTGATACTTGAGGCCAGATGTCTTTTCAAGCCGCGGCACGTGGAAGGTAGAGGCACCGGCTTCCTGCCAGCTGTAGCTGGCGTGCCAGAATCCCAGACACAGAGCCACGCAGATCAGAGCTGAATTATCCGTGGGGCTCTTGTGCCTGCAGGCCAGGGCGACAAGGCCTCGACCGCGCAGGTCGTTCTCGCATCGGACTTACAGAATGTTTGGTGATGGCAAGGCCCAGCTCCTGGCGTTTGATCGAGCCTTTAACACCATCTTGCATTTGCATCCTCCGTGCTCCACCGTCCAGGCCCGTTCGGCTGGCAGACGATGCGGAAGGACCCCCCGCACCCTGCAACAAAGGTTCGTGACGGTCACTGGGGGCGCCGCATTCATTTTGCCCTGGTACCCGTTTACCCCTCTAGTTACTTAGTTCATTGCAGCATCAAGGGTTAAATCAGCCGCTTGAGAAGCAGATCTGTTTCGTCTTAGTAACACTGCAGTAGGACATGTGACTTTTCTCCATGATGCAGCTCTCCGAGGCGCATGCTGCAAGGGGCACGTGCAGCAAGCTAGCCTTCAGCGGGTTGGTGTGATAGCGCTTCAGGATTCCTGGTCAAAGTCATTATATCTAGAGTCGAGTCTAGCTAGCAGTTGTGAGTTATGTGAAGAAGAGTCGTCCAACTGCCTCCATGTCTTCTCGTCTCTTGCCGAGGCTGGCTGTCAGACGAAAAGATCGTGGATGCTAGTCCCTGAGTGGCGGTGGAATGAAAGTTGAAAGGGCCGAAGTGGACAAGGTGGTGGACCCTGCGTTCCTGGCAACTCTCGTGCAGAGCCTCTCATGGTTTTCTGGATGCTGAAGTTGAGTAGGAAACAATTGAATAGATAAAAGACGGCAAGAAGGAAAGGCGATCACCTTTCACCCAAGCACCTGCCGGCTAGATTCCATCTATATGACTCCTGAATGCATACGCAGATATGCTGAGGGCCATCCCGAAAAACTCGAAAGTCTCTTGCAATGAAGCGGGCTTGAGGTCGTGCTGCTGGCTCGGGTAACCGATTTCTTCCTAGGCCGGAAATGACGAACTCACCGCAGACCCAAATCTGCAGAGATGCTGAAACTCTTCCCCATTCCCATGGCCAAAACTTTGTAGATGCAGGCCTCAATGCTGGGACTTGGCTTCGTATACGCATCAGTGACATGGCAGCATTTCGACGGAGAGCGGAAAAGTGTCAAGCTCACTGCAGTCTATTGCTCCACCTAGGCGACATCGCATCCGCCTCTGCCAGGCTTCAAGCCAGGGAGACATGAGAGTTTCAGAGGCGATTCCATGTTGCATTCAACTAAGTCCACGAGACAGAGTTGATGATTCAATACCCCCTGAAAGTTGCTTCTCACTGACTTGGAGCGAAAAGACTCAGCCTCCTAGACACAGGAGCACCGACAGAGACAGTTTCAGAGTTTCAGCAGAACGCGAGTGCGCACAGACTGGCAGATGCACACAGAGACAAGCAGAGAAGGACACTGTACCCTAGGGCCCGCATGCTGGGCACACACAGACACACAAACTTTGATGCCGAAAAAGGATGTGGGTGGGACCCCCTGCTTCCATGTGCTGGGCAGGTAACCGTATGCGCGCACACACACACAGAGGCTGTCACAGGCCATCGCAGGCTTGCAGCCTGACAAGCAGCAGAGGTAGGCAGAGAGAGGCCCTTGCATTGCAGACAAGGACAGGGGCGACAGAGAAGCTACTAGTTCTTGGCAGGTGGCTTGTTGGTGCAGGCTGTCTGGGCGAGTCAGGCTGTGTCGTGCTGCATGCTGGATACCGGCATTTGGTGCTGTGCATTATTCCGTTAGACTGCTCGACAACATTGGTCAGGCCTATGCGTAGTCGGCTCAAAAGGCATCAATGCGGTAATCCACTTCTTCTGCTTGTTGAAGTCAATCCTCTAGCTCGTCATAGCAAGCACAAGCCAATTCGCAATTACTGTTCTGGCCATCCAGCTGGCTGGGCAAAGAGAGGGACATAGGTGCTCAAGTCCCATATGTCCAAGGCCAGGCTCAGCAGTGACTTCTTGGAGCCAGGTTTGCGATGAGTCTTGTCGTAACGATGTACTCATGTTCCGCTGATTGTGCGCCACATCAATCCTTGACACGATTGGAGCCCGACCACGAACTGGCAAATGAAGGTTGCTGCCTCGCCAGCCAGAGAGACATGGCAGGCTTGGCTGGTTTCGACTCAGATTCCAGTGTTTCGGCCAATCGTAGTGTTGCTACGAAGTTGTCTTGTGCAGGATACCAGGTATGCAAACGAAGCATCCCCAGATACATCTGGCTCTCTGGATGCCACCGCCTTATTCCTGTGTGGCTACTTGCACAAAGACTGAAAGAAACCATGGTCGAGGTTGCTCATTTGATCATCATTTTGACCAAAAGCTTTGCAGTTATCTTGTTCGTTTATGCAACTTGGCAGCACTGCTCGCTGGAAGTGCACGTGGAAGCTTCAGAAAGAAGAAGACGGCAGACAGCACTGGCTCAGGGAGGATACGCCTACAACGCAATTTTCCTTTCAAGGCCGTTTCTTCAGGTTGAGTGCCGGACCTGCCAATGGCATCTTCTCGTTGCAGGATACTTCTGGAAGCTGGAAAGGAGAGCCTCGTCCTCCCTTTTGCCGTGATGTCAAGAGCTGAGATGATGTCCAGGAAGCTTACCAAGCGCAACTCCCGAACCCGATGCACCACACTGAAGCTGACTGGAGCTGAGGTTTAACCTGTTCTACATTCTGGGACTTCTCAGCTATGTTGCCGCGGCCATGGCAGATCCTGGCTTTGTTCCGGTGCCTTGGACTCAATCGAAGCCATGCTTAGATGGCTTAGACTCCAGTGCTCCCGTGCAATGCAGCAGAGTTCTGTCCCTCTGCCCGGCCAGGAACGTTGGTTAAGCTTCGTCGGGCAAGTTGAGAAGCAGCTGCCCGTGGCCAATCCCAGACCCGAGTGGCAGCCAAGCAAGGCTTCAGCCCGATATCGCTTCACGACTGGAAGAACTCTTCTTGCAGTGTTTTGTTGCAGGCCACGAGGTGCAAGAAATGCAACATCATCCGGCCTGAGAGGGCACACCACTGCCACTTCTGCCGGCGATGCATTTTGCAACTGGGCAGCGGTATTGGGTAGCACTACCGGTGTGAGACTTCTTTCACCTTGCCTGACCCCCCTCGAGGCGAATGGACCACCACTGCCCATGGATAAACAACTGCTGCTTGGCACCAAAGACAAGCAACGACCTGTCGAGAGCCTGATGGTTCGGGGGCAAGTGATGTGTCAGCATGTGTGCTGCAGTCCATGTCTTCTCGCCTTCTAAGGTGTTGGCATGTACAACCACAAATATTTCACTCTCTTAGGCAGCCTTGCTGAGATTTGTATTTTCCAGCGGTGTGAAAATGTATGGTAGAACCTTCCAGCGCTGGTGACAGGTTGAAGGTGAGTACGAGTGTGCAGGGGGGCACTAAGGTATCTACGCTGGACTGGCTGCTTTGCCTGTCTTGGCTTCTAGGGGATACGAGCTGCTGTTCTTATGTCGGAGCTCAGAGGAAGACATTGTCGAACACATTCTGAGGCTAGTTTCATTGCACTGAGCACCATTTTGCCCGATCTGCTTACTTGCCTTTCGTCTGCTTGGGGCTCAGACCGTGCATAGGAGGGCTTAGCTTTGGTGCATGTTGAGCGCGCCGTGAAGAGCTGTCTGGAATGCAATCGCTTTGCGTTTAGGTCCTGCGCATGGACAGTGACGTCATGTATGGGCCTGCCTTTACCAAGCACGCTGGCACCTTGCCTAGAGATGTCTATGTAAGGTACGGTGGTTACCTCATAGCTTCACTTGAGCTGCCGAGCTGCTCTACTCGATTGCGAAATGAGAGGTTACCTTCAATCTGGCAACAATGTCCTGGAAACTTGACTGATATTGTTCGTATAACGAGCTGTGAGTCGGTCTGAGAAGCTGCTTTTTGCGAATTGCCACCCGAGGAAGCTATGATGACTATCCATGAAGCTAAAGAGAAATGTGCAGAGATGCATGAGTCCCAGGGTCATGCAGTCTGCTGGTTCACCGAACCCCTCCGGGCAGTTTCACGGTCGCAGCCCTCGGCCCGACGTGCTTTGCCTGAGGAAGACCTGCAAAGGTTTCTGCTACATAGGTGAGGACTCAGGCCAGAGTTCGGTGTGCGTGCAAGCTGCAAGCCCTTGCCGATGTGGAGCCTTGCAGGATTGCCTTTAAAGATCTACTTCAAAGACAAGTGGCAATTCTGGTCTGCAGCTATGCTTCTGCCATGCCTCCGCATGCACGTTCATGCATGCATTGGACTTGGATCGATCGATGTTTCTTGTTTTCGCGGAGGTCAGACGATGATAGCCACTGGACATCATACCGATATGCAGAGGCAACGTCCTTTCTTGGGATAAGCGACATGTGCAAGCATTGCATCATGCCAGTTTGGACCCCAAGCAGTGAGAGAGCGTCTACTAGAGTAGACACCGCAGGCCACGGGCAGCTCACCAGCACAGAGGACGTTCAGACTGAGTTCTGTTTGAATACTCCGTACTCCGTGCTCTAGATTGGGTCTGGCCGGCCCACAGCTTGAGATATAATATAATATACATATAGTTGCATATATATATATATGTATGTATATATATATATTCTTGTGTTCAAGCACCTGAGGCCCAGATGATGCCTATGTTTTCCAGTTCCTCCTCTTGGGTTGCGTGGTCATTGCGGCCAACGCCCTGCTTGTGCCCCTGAATTGCTCCCATGCTTGGGCCTGAGTCTTTAATGCCTGAGCAAAACAAGTTAAATCATGTCAACATGACAACAGGTTTCGGCTTATGGACCACCTCATACTCAGAACTCGTTAAGCTGTGAGCTCGCCACCTCAGTTACCGAATCTTCTGGACAACGTGACAATGATTGAATCCAACTACGACAACATGCAGGGCACTCAGCAGACAGAGATGTGACATCATCTCGTCAATTTCCTTCGAGCTTGGGATCTAAAGCGCAGGCCTAACCCCTTCGATCAGGGCAGCCGGGTGGCCAACATGGCGCAGATTTTTGGGAGTCCTGGTGCCGGCCTCAAAGCTGCTTTTCCCGCCCCGGCCTGGTACTAGTACTTGTTAATTCACGGGCGTGTAGCTGCTTTTGCATTATGCTTGGCCTTTTTGGCTGTCATTTCCCCAAGTAATCCGCGACTTCTGCTTTTGGATCCAAGTGCGAGAGGCAGAACCAGCTGTAGATGTGTTCGGTGCGACGCGCGTTGTATAAAGAGGCAAAAGCGCTGTGGATGTCCGGGTGTTGGGCATGTTCGTAAATGGCACGAGATGGCATGAGCACTTGTGACAGGGCCTCGTGCTGCTGAACATGGAACATCCATGTTTTATAAAGAGGCAAAAATGCTGTACATTGCAGGGTTTTGGGCATGTTCGCACAAAACATGAACACTCGTGACAGCGCGTCGTGTTGCTCAACATCAAACATCCTCCTGCAGCATGTTGTGTAAAGTGGCAAAATCGCACGAAATAGCAGGGTTTTGGGCATGTTCGCAAAATGGCATGAACACTTGTGACAGCGCCTCGTGTTGCTGAACATCGAACATCATCCTGCAACATAGAGAACAAATATGCAAAAAAGCTGTAAACAAAAACAGGGTTTTGGGCTTTTGGGTTGGTTGGTGTAACATGGTCGTAACCCCCCCCTGCACCTTAAACCTGCCATGCTTGCTTTGCAGTGTGTGAGTCAAAACCTGGTCTATTTGGCAGCTGGAACCATGGGTTTGATCCCAACCTCGAGAACCAGCTGCCAAATAGACCGGGTTTGCGTTTCCGAGGGGTTCCAACAGGAGAATTAAATAGTCTAAATGATTTAAATATCGGGGGAAGCCTCCGATTTCATCTATTCAGTTCTTTGGCCCGAATTGCATAATATAAATAGTTAAACGGTTTAAAGAATTTACAAAACACTTTACATCCTGGGGAGGGGGGATTGGGGGGTCCCGAACCCCCGGAATTAAACAGTTTAAACAATTTTAAAAATATTGGGGGAGGCCTCCGGATTTAAAATATTCAAATTACTCAATTCCCGGGGCTCGGGACTCTCCGCATGCAGCAAATTTCGCCAACCGTTTATTGGACAAAATTTGCCGCGATGGGCGTGCTCGTGGTTAGGTTTCAATCAAGAAACAGTCAATCGCAGCAAATTTTGCCAACCGATTCTTGGGCAAAACTGAGGTGATTGACTTGTTCGTGGCTATTATTAAGTTAGGAGACAGCCGATAGCAGCAAATTTTGCCAACCGATTCTTGGGCGACATTGGCTGCGATTGAGGTGTTAGTGGTTACATTTTAAATCAGGAAACAGCCAACCGCAGCAAATTTCGCCAACCAATTCTTGGGCAAAATGTGCTGCGATTGACTTGTTCGTGGTTATATTTAAGTTGGGCTATTATCTTTATCATATTCATCATCAGGTTTCTCTATCATGTTTAGCTTCTTCGCTATCATCCCTATCATCTTCCTTGTCATCTCCATCATTTTCTTCATCATCTCTACCATCCTTGTTATCATCTGTATCATGTTTTATAATCTTTATCATCTCCCTTATCACCTTTTCAGCACCTTTCATCACCTTGGTCACCCTTCACCAATTCTTATCACAGGGTTATCACCTTTTGATCACTTTTCTTACCTTGTTATCATCTTTTATCACTTGTATCAATCCCGCCCCTCACCCAACCTCGTCCGACCTATCCCACCTTCCCACTCTCACCCCGCAACCCACCCCACCCCCACCCTCGTCTTCACCTCTCTCACTGCTCCCACCCTCCCATCCACCGCTTCTACCCTCCATCCCCACCCCACGCCTCTCC
>CAJNJA010009961.1:0-5000 GCA_905231915.1 Symbiodinium necroappetens | reverse complement strand
TAGTAGCTCTTGCGGGTGGTGCCCACCACTTTGGGTATCAAGTTCCAAGTTGTCCCCCCAACCCTAAATACTAAACGAATTTCGAGCATGGCTCTGGCTTCAGGGTCCAGGGGTGGAAGCCGGGCGGGGGGGGCGCGGTAAAGGCTGAAAGTTACGACGGTTTGGGTGAAGCACATGCGAGCTTTAGGGCTCTGCTCCAAAGTCGTCGACCTTTGCTTAGCCCTTCCATGTCCCTGGCATCAATGCCCTTCTAATAACTTAAAAGACATGAACATCCAAAAATAAGCTAAGTGTGGGAGACCCTAAACCCTCGCCCTGCACCCCAACCTTCTCAGGCCCTCCTGGGGGACTTAGTAAGTAGGTAGTACGTAGACTTGTAAGTACTGTTGATGCTAGAAATCCTGCATTGCTTTAAGGACCCTAAACTATGGGAATTATGGTATCTTCCTTGTTCTGGGTAATGCAGGATTTATGCCATCAACCGTACCATAACCCCAATTAGAGTGCCTTTTAGGTCACTTATACGTCTACATATTGCCTACTTACTAAGTCCCCCGACCCTCCAAGTATGAGCCCTGTCAACCCAGGGAAACCCTATTAGCCCTAAACCCCAAAAGCAAATTGTCGCAGCCCGGTCCTGCATAAACTCGTGGCCGCCCGGTAGGTAGTGAAGGCCTTACCACAAAAGCACACGGTCAAAGGTTACCTAGAACCCCCAGATCCATTTACTGCCTTGGTTGCCGTGCTTCTTTGGTATAAGAGACTCTCTATGAACATGGCTAGCCACCAGAACATATGAAGTTGGAGAGCTCAGGCAGGCAATGAGGGCACCTTGCCCTCGTCGCGTCTTGGGTGAGCCCGTCATGGGGCCATTTGTGCTGACTTTGGAGCTCGGGTGACTTAGTAAGTAGTCACTTTATAGGCTTATAGGTTTCATAACCCCAATTAGCGTCCTGTCTAGGCTACTTTTAAGTCTACTTATTCCCTACTTACTAAGTCCCCCGACCCTCCAAGTACTGAAACCCTAAACCCTAAACCCTAAAACCCTAAACCCTAAAGCCCTAAGCCCTTTCGGGGTTTAGGGTACTTGTGGCTGAACGTGGGCGGAAGAAGAGGCCGGACCTCTTCGGAAGTCTGCGGCTTCCCGGAAGCCTACCTAAACCCGAAAAACCTAAAACTCTAAACCCCTAAACCCCCTATACTAAACCCTAACCCCCCTAAACCCTAAGCCCCCTAAACCCCTAAAGCCCGAAACATTAATAACCCGACGCCCTGCTGCGCACCATCGAAGCCGCAGCCACAGCCCTGAGCACAACATCCTCCAGCACAAAGTCACCCCCAAAGGGTCCTATGTACCTAGGGTTTAGGGTTTAGGGGTTAGAGTTTAGGGTTTATAGGGTTCCTATGTACCTATTAAAAGGGGTTCCTATATGCGCCTATAATTTTCGTAGAATGTAGGGTATGATTTAGGGGAGTATCCCCCATAACAGTACATAGGACCCTTTGGCCACAGAAACCCTGCAACCTTCCACAAGAGACCCACGTGGTGTCCCCCCCCGGCGAGTTTAGGCTTGAAGTATTACGGGTTTATAGGGTCACAGAGTCCGAAGAAGGAGCAGAAATACAAAAGCACGATTCGATGAGGACCGTGGAAGATCTACAACCTAGCCATACAGACTATGAAAGTCTTCTTCGTCTTCCAAGTCGGATGTTCGTGCTTGTGCGTCTGGCTGCACGTTGAGATTGCATTTTTCCCTACACTCAGCGTCCAAGTACCCGAAATAATGTTTGGAGTTTCACCCGAAGCCTTAATCGGGCTTGGCTTTATAGTGTTCAGGGTACCCACTCCCTCCCCCCCCCCCACCCCTTGCAGAGTCTAGGGCTCAAGAGAAAGCCCCCCCCCGAAACCCTAAACCCTATACCCCAAACCCTAAACCCTAAATTCTAAACCCCTAAACCCTAAACCCTAGACCCCAAACCCCTAAACCCTACCCTTGCACACAAGGATCCTACGAGCTGAGGATCCCTGCCGACAGCAGACTCCGCGTATCGCTGCCACCCGGGTGCCTGACGCAGATGGGTTTAGGGTTTAGGGTTTAGGGTTTGGGGTTTAGGGTTTAGGGTTTAGGGTTTTAGGTTTAGGGTTTACAGGGTCTTTATGAATTTAGGGTTTACGGTTTTGGGTTTCTACAAAGGAGATACCAGGATTCTAGAATCAGTTGTTGTACGTAGTTAGAGTAAGGCTTTGTCAGGATGCTTAGAAGGCCTTTATAGGGCTTTATGATGTTTCGCATAAGGACCTTAATCTAGCGATACAAATTCGATACAACAAGGTTTCGGGATATATTATCGTATACGTATATGATAAGGTAATCAGGGGATTCTCTTACTAAGTATAGTACATATTCAGAACTTTGCATTGAGGTTGACCCCGTGTACCCCCAAATCCCTCCCACCACCCCTACATCCCTGGCGCTGAACCCACTCAGACGTCTTAAGTCCCAATATAGAGACCTGCATAACTAGACTAGGGTTATACACTAGAACAAATTGATTAATTAGTATAAGCCTGGGTGATATTGCCTGCTCCGACTTTGCATAGCCCGAGTATAGTAAATCCTACGTCCCTGGAGTCCCCCCCCGAGCTGCAGTTTGAAGTCACACCTCGAACTCCCAAGGACAGTGGCAGTTCAGTTCCACGGTTTACATGACAAAGGTCCTGCGTTGATAAACCCTGCACCCCAGACCCTGATTCTACTTCAATCCGTATCGCCATCCTCTCCAAATCACTATAACCCCTAAATCCTAAAGCCCTGCACGCTTCTGAACTGTAGTCTTCCAAGAAACGGAGTAAGAGCAACATGTGTAAACCCTAAACCCTAAACCCAAACTCTGTTGAAGATAGAGACAAGCCCTAAACCCTAAACCCTAAACCCTAACGGAACTCCCTGGAGCCCTAAACCCTAAAACCTAAGCCCTAACGGAGCTCCCTGGAGAAGTCCCAGAGAGCCGAAACCCTAAACCCTAAACCCTAAACCCTCAACCCTAAACCCTAAACCCTAGACCCTAAAGAATTCACCTCTAATCAGGATAAGAAGCGATAGAAACCTAGACCCTACCTAGACTTCCCAAAGAACCTACCTTTTAAGGACTTATGGAAATCTTAAATAAGGAGCCCGAAAAAGGGAGGTTCTTTAGGGTCCAGGTAAACCCTAAACAGTTTTGATGCATTCCTAAATGAACGGAGAATCATAGGGAGCTCGTGGTACCGAGTAAATCACAATCCACGCCCTGTCGAGTGTGACACTGCCTCGAGCCACGGGGCAACGGTGTCGCTTGTCCCGCAGAACCTGATTTGGGGTTTAGGGTTTAGGGTTTGGGTAGGGGTTGGGGTTTCGAACGTAAGAAGTTAATGAGAGTTTAGGGCTTGTTGCGGGAGCCCAGTTTCCATAAACACAGAATGTATTACTGTACAGCCATCACCCCACGGCGTGCATCTTCGACACTGGTTCGCAAACAGAACATGCACACAGCGATGGGACTGGGTTGACAGGGATTTTAAGAATCAGAACATGTAGTGCGGTTATGCGGAATACCAAGGACGTCATCAAGTGGCATTGACTGTATGGGAGTATTATTGCCTGAAGTGTTTGCGGCTCGAATCGTTTCTCCGATCTGACTTGAGCCCCAGGGATCTATAGTTTAGTAAGTTGTGTATACAGGTTTAGACTCTAGCTACTAGGTTCTGGGGTCAAGCGTCTAGGCTAAAATAAAACCCTACACGCCAAAGCCCGAAATCCTAATCCCCTAGAGCCTGAACCTTAATCCTACCGGGGCCCCCGCAGCTCAACACCAACGGTGGCCGGCAGCTGCCGTCCCTGGCAGTGCGGTGGAAGAGGGGCTGCGGTAGAGCATCTAAGCCTGCCATACCCAAAGGCCCCTAGGTAGTTCCGTTTGTGGTTTATAACTAGAAACCTATGAAGTAATCCCATAAAGGAACTACTTGGGGACCTATGGGTAGAGTGTGCACGTTCTCCAAGGTCTCGTCGTTTATTTAGGGTCCTAGGGCGATTATGATTTGGGGGCTCTGGGTTGAGAGTTTAGGGCTTAGGGCTTAGTCCCAGCTCATACTAGTTCCTCTCTTTGGGTAGCCGATTTTAGCCCTCAACGCAAAACCCAAAAACCCCTTAAAAGGACCTCTTCAGGGAGCCCTGAAGGTTCCCCCTGTTGTAGCTTTCAGTCCTTTTTTGCGAGGCTGCGGCTTACCCTACTTCCAGGATCATGGGGCTGAAGACGGTTGTAAGTACCTTAATTGGGGTTATAAGTTATAGGTAAGTTGTCAGTACTGTCTGTAGTAAGACTATCAATGATTATTGATAGTCTTACTTGGAGGGTCGGGAGACTTAGTAAGTAGTTAGCTTTATTATCGACTTTCACATCTCAGATCCCCAACACATCTCAGATCCCCAATTAGGATCCCTTTTAGAATCCTTAGCAAGTCTACTTATTACCTACTTACCAAGTCTCCCGACCCTCCAAGTAGGCAGGCATATGCAGGTAGGCAGGTAGGTGGGCATCTATCATCGAAGCATATCTATGCATTACATCTGTTGGCGCATGTCTGTATGGATATCGGTCGGTACGTAGGTAGCTATGTAGATAGGTAGGTAGGTAGGTAGGTAGGTAGGTAGGTAGGTAGGTAGGTATGGACAGTTCCCCAGACGCGAAGCCCGCCCACGACAGTCAGACACAGCCACCAGAGGTGGACACCAAACCCAAGTCCAAAGCCCTGACCTAAAGCAAAGGCCCTGAAAAGCACCGAAACTTTTACGCCCTCAAGACTGAACAAACCCGAAACCCTAAACCCTAGACCCTAAACCCTACCCTAAACCCTAAACCCTACAACCACCCAAAAAACGGGACTCAAAGGGACTCCCGGACTTGGGCTTTTGCGGGGCCGGTTTTGGGTTTAGGGTTTGGGGTGTAGGGTGTAGGGTGCA
>CAJNJA010009960.1:0-14484 GCA_905231915.1 Symbiodinium necroappetens | reverse complement strand
ACTACTTTCTACTACTTACTACTACTGACTACTACTTACTACTACTTACTACTATTACTACTACTTACTACTACTTACTACTACTTACTACTACTTACTACTACTTACTACTACTACTACTACTACTACTACTACTACTACTACTACTACTACTTGCTACTATCTGCTACTATCTGCTACTATCTGCTACTATCTGCTACTATCTGCTACTATCTGCTACTATCTGCTACTATCTACTACTATCATCTACTACTACTACTACTACTACTGCTACTACTGCTACTACTGCTACTACTGCTACTACTACTACTACTACTACTACTACTTCTACTACTATCTGCTACTATCTGCTACTATCTTCTACTACTACTACTACTACTACTACTACTACTGCTACCACCACCACCACCACCACCACAACCACCACCACCACCACCACTTCTACTACTTCTACTGCTACAAGGACGACGACGAGATGCAAAGGCAACCATATCAACAAAAAGTGCACGAAGACAGACGTGTTGCAGAGAATCAGGGCCGGAAGAAGAGCCCCCCTTCCCCTTTCGAAAGCACAGAGAGAGGGAGGGGGGGTCGTGGTACGTCACCGCGGCAGCAGCAGCAGCAGCAGCAGCAGGAGGAGGAGGAGGAGGAGTAGTAGTAGTAGTCGCAGAAGTCGCGGAAGTAGTAGTCGTCAATCGTGTGGGTGGGAGGGGGTGTGAGGGAAGCGGGGGGATGGTGTTGGTGAGGGCCAATTTGTTGGAGGCGGGGGAGGGGTCCAAGTGGGGGGAGGGGGTTGGTGGTGGCGGTGCCGAAGGAGGAGGGCACCGCCCTTGGCTTCAAGCTCTCGGTTTCGGGCCTGTTTTGGCTTCACGGGTACCGGGTATCCTAGTCTTCAGACGTGCACTGCATCTGCGTATCCCAAAACAGCAAAGCCGGATCAGGCATGTACTTAAACGCGTCCGTGTTCTCCCACCTGGCATATAACTAAGCCCTCTCATCGAAATGACATCCTAAAGCCCAAAGCCCTATATCTATGTCAAAGAACCTCCTCAAAGCCACAAGGCCTGCTGTTCTGCTACTCAGGCCATCGAATTTCAAGCAGACTTGAGCCTGAAGCGCCGCTAACACTACAAACTATATCCCCAGGGTGCTTGAACTCACTGTCCAGGATGCGCAGGTACAGTCCATGAATGTTGAAGCTTTCTTTAGCCCTGAAGCAGCTGACGCGCGGCTTAAGGCCTCAACCTGAAACCCTCAGGCTGTCAGCCGTGAATCTTTACAGCTCAAAGCAACCGCGGAACTGGATGAGGCCGGGGAACTTCCACGTGGTGCCCACACTGCCTGGGCCGCCCCCGCTGCTGCGCAGAGCGGCAGTTGAGGCTTGTGGCTGGTTTTCTTCCGTGGAGGTGGTGATGTGAGGCTCTTGGATTGATGTGCGACGGATCGCATGATGTAAGGTTTTGGGGCGGATGTCGTGTTCTCATGGTGAATCTGCCAGTGCATGGTGGGAAGCCTTTCGGCCGTGGTCCTGAATCCTGCCAGTACATGCGGTGTGGCATCTTGGTCGAAGGTTTGTAGAAGTGACTATCTATTGAAGTTCATTGTCATTGACAAATGTTTAAGGGGGTTTGGTAGAAGTTTTTGAGAACGTCCCCTATCCACGACAATTTCCCAACACCCGCGACAAGAAACCACCTATCCCCGACAACATTCTTTGTGTGCATCGGAGGGTTTAAGGGGTTTGGGACGGTTCTAGAGAGTTTCGGAGTTTCAGAGGGTTCTAGAGAGTAGACCGTGTGCTCCTTTTGGTGACCCTCCCACACAACCTTCCGAAATCGAAACAGACCCTCGAACCAGAGCAAACGACCTCGTGTCTGGCGTGCAATTGTCCGGTTCGTTGTGTTGCGAGAACGAGGTGACCGTGTGCTTCTTTGCTGGAGCCTCCCACACGACCTCTCCCAATCGAAACCTTCGAACCCTACACCCTGATTAGGGTTACTCATGATCGAGATGGGAATTTGGGAAGTGCCATCCCGTTGAATCGTCGCCCATCCGTGTGAGGGAATGTGTATCGCCCCACGGCTCAGTAGTCTTGACATTGCTTTGCAAGCAAAAAGTCGCTTGTTCAATTCCCCAGTCATGTTTGACTTTTCCCAGAGCCGTCACACCACTGAACGAACTTGTGCATTCGCCCCCTTTGCGGCTCTGCAGCTCTCGCCCGAGAAAGCACTTCCGGCGCTACAGCGGCTCTGCGACTCCCTGGGATCGGGTGTGGGTCTGCATACGTTGTTTGGTGTTATCATGACGACGATGATGATGATGATCATCATCATCATAAAGCTCCGGATCGTAGCCCTTATAGTCTTAGTCTTATAGCAACGTTTACAAATGCTGGCTAGTATCAGAACCCGGTTATTGTAATATATTGTAATTCCTAACTTATACAAAGACCTTTGCAGAGTGGCCCTGAAGGCTGCTGGAGCTTCGGAGGCAACCGCCTGCCTTGGCTCATGAAGCTTCTCCAAGTGCATTGGCCTGCAGTGGACGGCTACTGTAGGGGGGTTTCATGGGTTTTTGTACGGCTCTTATAAAGGTTGATCTTCACAAGCTTTTGACAGGGTGGAACGAATGGGCCTTAATGATGCATGTAGGGCCGTGGGGATTTTATATATAGGGACGAAAAAGGGGTACTAATTTCACTAGTACCTATTAGTAGATTTTTGGGGTGCAGGGTTACGGTCATCGTCGGAGCTCGGGCTGGGTTGTAGAGCATCGGTGCTTCGGTTTGTTGTGAAGAGAGATTCTGGTTTGCAGCCTGGGGTTTTGGAGTTGCACCGTTTACTTTGGCTTCAAGAAATCGTGTAGTAAAGTTTCGAGTTGGGAGGCAAGATAGCCTAGATGTTCGTGTTGGAAGCAAATGGCTGCAAGTGACGATGGTTGCTGTAGTGACCTATGTATGGAGTGTCGAGATCATGAAGATGAGAGGTTGAAGAAACACTGATTCATACTGGTTCCTGAGCCTCGCCATCGAGGGTCGAAGACAGACATCCCAAGTTCCCAAGTCCGTGCTGCAGCAGACGGCCCTTGCAACCTTGTAGCCTGACACGGAGCATCTATGAGCACCTTTGGCACTTTGAATCAAGCTGCGTTCATAAAACAAACCTCGAATCTCGGCAATCCTCCTTCCTGCTGCCCTCGGCCCTCAGGCGAAGCCTCAGTGTCAGAGCATTGACGTCTTGAACGGGTCCCAACGCTTCTATCCCGATCCCTTGACCTCAGATCATGTAGGAGTTTTCATCGGGATGCATGAGCGAGCATATTCCGGTGGCTTCTAATTGCAGGGGCTGGTGCTTTCCATGTAGGAGTGGATTGTCAGGAATGGTTTCGAACTTGCTTTCTTATTTCAGCTTATGATTACGGACACGACTTCCAGCACGTTGCAACCGGTCCAATCGAACATCTGCGAAGCAGCAGATACCAGTAGTGACACTTGCAAATGTGCGACCTCGTTCATTAAGCTTTCAAGTCTTCCACAACCTGCAGCAGACCGAAGCCATGAACCCTGTTCTTGAGGTTCTAAGCCGGAACCTTAAACCTTCATGGCCTTCAAGTCGCACAGCGACCCGTTCGGGCCGTTGCCTTGTGGCGGCCACCTGTGCCGTCCGCGCACTGTCTGCGGAAATTCCACCGAGGATCTGCGGAGCTCGAGGTGGGTTCTTCCAACTGAGAGATCCCTTTAGTGGTGCTTGTCACAGTAACCTGCTATTTTTGTGGCTTTTGCAGTGATAAACCTTCAGTCAGCCGCCGCCAAACACGCCCTGAATGACGGCAGGCCGTAGCGGGTCCACTGATGTAAAGCTGGGTGGCTCTAAATCCTCGAACTACAGTAAAGCAATTTGCTTCCTTGGCTTTTGAAGAGACCAGGCTCAGGATAACCTAGGAGTGTTGCAGCAATTGCATGGTCGCCAATATTGAGACGAAGAGTGTCTCGAGTTCTAAGGTCCCAAGGGGCCGCACTGGGTCTTGAAGAACTTAGGATGGGTCAGGGTCTGCGGAGGGGGTATGTGAGACAACTCCTTATCGGTCTTTTTGGTCGTTCAGGACATTCTAATCTAATCCTAAGGTCGCTTCGCAGGCCGAACTTCAAAAGACTCAAAGTGTGCGGAGCTCCTCTGCTGTGCGAAACCCCAAGCTCGAATGCCGAAGTCTTCCGATCTTCGGTGCGTTGGATGGGATCACGCAGAATTAAATCATTTCAATTGTGGCAACAGGTCCGTCTGCCCGAGTGCTCTTGGGACTCTTTGGCTTCAGGATCTTGTTCAAAGGGTTTGCCGGGTCCGAGTGTAGAATTTGGGATCATGATTCTGGAGCGGGATGTGTTCTCGGTGACTTACAGAACCGAAGCTGAACCCTTTATGGAAAGACTGCGGGAGCCAGCAAACTTGGCTTGGTGAAGTTATAAGAGATTGCTTCCCACATGGTTCTTTTTGCACCAAAGTCGCGCCCACAAAAGAGGAAAATCTACGATACTCCAGAAAAAGACGGCCTGCCCTTGCAGCTCCCCGTCAGGAATTGTTGTTCACCCAGTTTGTAACTTCGGTTCCATCCGGGGCAGAAGGGAATCTCCACTGCTTCTATGCCTTCCGGCGTGGCATGGAGGGACGGTCGGACCTGCCAAGGGCTCATGCCATGTTGGGGGTTGTTCCAATATTCTAAGAGTAGGACAATCAGACTTTTGCAAACTGCTATCTTCGGAACTCCTTAAAGCGCAGCAACCCTTCATGTTTCTGCGTAGCGGCCCAGCTTGTCTCAAGGCCAACGCAGCCTCGGTAAATCTGCGGTCAGCGGAGCTGTGGTGCGATGCCGACGCCATGTGTGTTCGATCGAAGGATGCTACACTGCTAGGAGTTTGATTGAATAAAGATCTGCGTTCCATATTCAGGGTTCGAGGTAAAATTGGACAATCCTTTCCGTGGTGTTGAAGGGCGCCGCAACAACCCTAGCCACACAGCAAATATGCCGCCTAAAAATGAACATTGTCGAACACCAGCTCAGACCGTTAAGTTTATATCTTCTGATCACATCGTTCCGACCCGCTGAAAACGGAACGGTGGCGTTCTTTGAGCGTTTGGCTGCATTGAGGCCTTGACTGTACTGTTTCTCGCCGGCTGAGGAGGTAGGTTCTGATGGGCGTTGTCACATGCCGCTCAGGTCAGAGATTAGAAGCTGGGGACGTCCCTCAAGCGGACTCTTTCCATTCATGTATAAGTTACCGGCATCAGGATCCAGATTTCTACTGCTCCTAACAGTTCCATATTATTGTGGAGGGCAGCCATCGGCACTTGGGATCAGGGCTGAGAGGATTTTGGGCTACAGACAGATTCCTGGGCCAAGCAATGTCGCCATAGCCTTCAGACATACTCTTCTGAGGAACCCTACGATCCTAAACTTAAGAAGGCCGAAATCCAGAGTTGCGGTGAGAAGCTTCCAGAGATTGCAAGACAACGTCTTTGCTGCCTATTGAACTTCCTGGTCTTTTAGTCTCAGAAGGCGTAACGTTGACATGTATGCATGCATGCATGACATATGTGATATGCACGGCATACATGACATTGCCTGACCTACCTAGCCACCCACCTATCTTGCCTCCCTCCCTCCCTCCCTCCCTCCCTTTCTCCTCCATGCCAGCCTTTTGTCCTGCGTGCCTCCTGCCAGCCTCCCTGCCTGCCTGCCTCCCTTCCCCCTCCTACCCACTGCCTACCTACCTACCTACCTACCTGCCTACCTACCTACCGACCTGCCTCCCTGCCTACCTACCAGCCACCGACCTACCTACCTCCCTACCTACCTACCTAAGGTCAGATTCACGAAAACTTTGAGGCTGGCGCGCTGAGATCGTCAAGGTCAAACCCGGGTACCAAGCCAATGCCACCAAGATTCCTACCTACCTACCTACCTACCTACCTACCTTCCTACCTACCTGCCTACCTTCCTGCCTACCTACCTACCTACCTACCTACCCACCGACCTACCCACCGACCTACCCACCGACCCACCTACCAACCTGCCTGCCTACCTACTTACATCGAGAGGTTCTGCCTGCATCTGTGTGGTTGGCCTGACACATGAAAAGCTCCGTATCATCTACCCCAAGCACTTCCGCAACCACCTCCCTAAAAACCCGCATACGGGTGTCTTCCACAACGACACCTAACTGGCGCTGCATGGTGACAACCTACTTACCTTCCTGCCTACCTACCTACCTTCCTACCTACCTACCCACCTTCTTACCTACCTACCTACCTACCTTCCTACTTACCTACCCACCTTCTTGCCTACCGACCTACCGACCTACCGACTTACCGACCTACCGACCTACCGACCTACCGACCTACCGACCTACCGACCTGCCGACCTGCCGACCTGCCGACCTGCCGACCTGCCGATCTGCCGACCTGCCGACCTGCCGACCTGCCGACCTGCCGACCTGCCGACCTACCGACCGACCTACCGACCTAACGACCTACCGACCTACCTACCTACCTACCTACCTACCTACCCACCCGCCGGCCTGCCTGCCTGCCTGCCTGCCTGCCTGCCTGCCTACATGCATATATACCTACGTACATACGCGCATACATGCAGACATACATGCATCCAACCAGGCTGATTGACTTGCTAACTGGGTCGAGCAAGCCGAAACTGCAGCTGTGTCAGAAGCCGATAAAACATGAACGAGTCTCGTCAACCTCGACCGATAACATAGGATGCAACAGGTCCGACTGTCGGAACCGGTTCTCAGCCAAGCAACTCCGAGGTCATTCGCTTTAACTGCATAAAGCCTCAAAATCCTGCACTCCTGCACCTTGCAAGCTGCAGCTCTCTACATGCCTCGCGCTCTTCGGCGATATCTGCTGCATGGAGGAGCATTGCAGCTTTCTCCGCAGCGCCCAACTGGTCGCAGAAGGTTGCTTCACTTTGACGCCCCATGGTGCTTAGAGATTTGTTTGCAGACAAAGGTCAGGTGGGCTCGGCTATCAAAGATGCCAGGAGTCTCCCAACAAACCCCTGTACGACCTCGCCAGTGCCCAGCTGCGACTGCAGCTCATCCCAAGGCACCTCGCGTGAAGCAGTGTAGCACAGGGCGCAGACTGTTGGCTTCTGGCACGTCGTGCTCCAAGCTTGAAGCTTGTTCCAGCTTCATTACAATGACTTGCAGCTCCAGCCGCTGTCTGTGCTTCAGGAAATTTCCCCACGTGCAAGATGGAAACATCACATGTCAGCAGCATGAGATTTCCAAAGAACATGGGGCATTTAGGAGGCTGCCCCCGCCCCCCGAAAGCCGAAGTCTATACAAGCTGGGCTTAGTGAACCGGACTCAGACTCTCATTGAAGTGCCCTCGACTTACCCCAGGAGTCGAAGCCCTCCGTACTGCATCCTTTATGACGTCGAACCTCCGACGACCAGCAAAAGACCGAGAAACCTAGAGAGGTCTGGGAAGAGCACATTGACCTTCTCGGACTTCAGCATTGTATCAGCCATTCGCTCGGCATCGCCCTCCTCACGGAGCTCTGCCCGGATGAAGTGGATCTCTACATGCGAAAGGCCCATGAGCACAGTTTAAGGTTCAGGGCTCTACTAGTATACGTGCTGCCGCCTGGCCAAACAAGCCATTTACCTCCGGCAAAGTCAATAAGTCAGAAGGCATCAACAACTTTGCTGCTGCGAGGTCGTATGGCTACAGGTATCAAACCGTGACTTCCGTGGTAGCGAGAGACGTGGGAAATCTCTCTTCGGGACTGTCAAGAAGATTGGGGAATGGAGAGTTAACGAGGCTAGATTCGGCAAGTTCGCAAGACTCGGATTGCACGGTGGCACAGAGAGCTGTACGGTACTGCTTGACAGGCCGACAGGGAGACGCTAACATGAACCCAACTGAAACATGGCCACGCCGGTGGTTTGGGGTTAACTCCAGACTACGCAAGTTGGCCAAGTCAGCAACAGCCAAATCATGCCCTTTCTTCGACTGTACCTTCCAGCATGACAGGATGACGCTGTAATGACATGATCTCACGCTATGTGTAACGTAGTGCAATTAGTGGCTTCTGAGAGGGCCTCTGCCTCCCCGGCCATGGTCCGGAGAATGCTTCGAGCTTCCGCTCGGAGCTCATCCTGAGCTTCGCAGGGATGGTCACGAGTTTTGGGCTTCAAGTCGCTGCAACTGAAAATGATCACAGCTCAGAGGCGCATTCAGGATGGCTAAACCGTAGCAGCTGGTGAACATCGCCCATCTCTGGACCATCCTACAATCGCTCGACAGACAGGACATTGAGCCTGAGCCATGGACCCTCAAGAAACCTCATCAACACTTAACCACCGGCTGCAACACGCTTGGAACATGACGTTCCAAATCTGTTTGAGCTATCTGAAAGATCCAAGCAAGAAATGTCTGAATGAACCCTCCAACTACCACAGACCTGCTCTCCGAAAGATACACCGGACGGCTGAGCCACAGGCCGGAACTGTCCATGCCCGACTCAGGCAGAGACCCAACCCACCTGCCCAGTCGCATTCGATTCGGGGTGAGAGTGCTTTCTGCTTGAGCGGTTCCACTTGATGGTGCAGGGACTTGAGGTTAGTTTGGGCTGAGCTCGCTGTTGCTGTGATTGGGTTGAAACGTACAGTAGTACACTCGGGGCTTACGAAGGGTGGAGTTGCTTGCTGTCGTGCTGTGTTTGTCCTCTTTTTCTAAGCCCCGAGGGGGAGCCCTGTAACACTTCTGCCACACCTTTTCTCAACAGGAAAACATCCAGTGTCTTCTGTGTCTTTCAAGGAGCTCTTATGCCTTGAATTCTTGCTATGCGCATCAATATGTTTGCGGAAGTACTTCAAACTTTTGTGTTTTGCGTGTTCATAAGAACCTGGGCTTGCAATACCATGATTTTATTGTGTGGCGTAGCAAGCAAGCTTTCTTTATTGGGCCATCGCGGTTGTTGCCTTGTCTTAAGCTGGCCCCCGCAGGCGATGGCGGTGATCCCATATCTTAATCTCGACACACATGAGGCGATGATGGTGGATCCTGTAGCTTAAGCCCGACCTCTCATTAGGCGCCATGCATACCTGAACCGGAAGCCGGCGCCCCAACAAGGGGTCAAAGAAAGAAAAAGACTCCATAAACACAAACACAACCCCCTCCGTTACAAGTATTCGTAGGCTGAACCGGTTGATCCGCAGTTGACAGAGAGACTTTTGACTCCACCTTCGGACTCGTACTTCGTCGCGAGGACTCGGTCATCGTCGCTGAGTGTCATGAGTGCCTGGTTTGGTTTCACGCTCGCCATGTCTCATGACTGCCTGGCCTTTAAAGTCAGTCATGAGCCGAGAAAAGGCTAAAGACTGCAGTGCCAGATGATCGCGACAAGCAGTGCCAAGTCTTCAAACGGGGCGGCACGCTTGAGCGACACTGCGGAACGGGGGCTAAAACCCATCTCGAGCCTGGCTCTGCGAAGAAGCCGAGGCATCGTCTCCTGTAGCTTCGGATGCTCTGAAATTGTGATGGGCTACACGAAACGAACCCAATAGCTAGATTTCCTGATTTCCTCACATTCGGCAGCCGATGCTGAGGACGCGTCCAGCTTGTGCAAGTACACTTGTACGTGGCTGGGCTCAGGGACCCCGAGAACCAAATTGAAGCAAACTTTCAACCCTCGTGATCAAGCTTGGCCTGTGGGGAGCATCTTCCAACGTAGGCCATCGAACTCCATGCCATCGAACCTTTGTTTGCAGACACAACCCTAGAGGCCCAAAACTTTCACCTCCCAATGCCCCACGTCGCCCGGTTCTGAAGGCCCGACTCGGGCCCAACGTCGGCAAAGCGACCGGGGGTATGTCCCGGGTGCCGTTCCTGCATAATAGGCTGAGGACCACTTCTCATTCTGGCCTTGCAAAGCTGATGAGGAAGGAAACCTTGGACACCTTAAGTCCCTTCCTCGGCTCTCACATGCTCTCATGTGGAAGCTGTTGCCCGACAAGTGCCGTTTTGTGAAACTCAGTACTGCATCCCAGAAATAGAATTCGTGATCCGGTGCTCCGCCGCAGCACAGCGGAGCATTCGAAGGTGCAGAGTGGATATGCAGCAAAGGTTGCCTCGCTGTACTCGTCCAGCAGCGACATTGACCTGCAACTAGGGCCCGATGGCTTCAGAGCTCGATGCAGTGCAAAGTGAACATGTCAAGGCACCTGCGGAACCGGGTCGAGTCTCAGTGCTCCCCAGACACGCACCCAAATGCTGACAACCCCTTGCTTTTTCAACATTCATATCTGACACTCAAGACCCCACCGAAAATCCAGCATACACTCTCGTCAGTGAACTTAGTAGCCCTCAAATCAACCTGCCAAGCCACACAATAATTAAGTCCAAAAAGCCTAATCAATGCCTAATTCTTTAGCATGCCTCCCGCAATCCTCAGAGACCTAACTTTCAGGTTGCACCGTTGCACCTCCAAGTCTCGGTCCCCAAATGTGCAAAATTTGGGCTCCAGGCTGCGCCACGCGCTCGGAGCTCGCAGCCTCGGCCTCCTCCGCCTCTTGCACCTCGGGAAAGAAATCGCCGCAAAAGGTCCCTGGCAAACGAAAAGCATGGGGAAGGCGGAGACTCCTAAAGCTGCAGAGGCCGTCCCCCAAAAAGCGACCACATCCTACGAGTGCTCCGACAACCTGCCAAGCCACAACTGCAGAATATACCCTCCGAAGCCCAACTCCTGTTGCCGGCCTTGGCCTGGGCCTCGGCCATCTCGGCCACGTCGCCCGGTGCAACGGGCTGCAAAATTGGGCTGCTGACTTGAGCGTTTCAGGGTCCAGGGGTGCACAACTACCCGGTGCAAGTCGGACTTCACGCTTGGAAGAACACAGTGGTGCACAACGGGACCGCAGTGGCTGTAGAGGTAGCAGTATAGGGAAGGACATGCGTCCGACTGTCCGACATCCCAAAATTAGCAGAAGTTTGGCCTCAGCGGCTGCGGCACGAGGCAGCGGCCCTGCCGCGCCACGCCGCCGTGCGGCCAGCCCCTGACAGACGGCTGCGTAGGTACCGCCGTGGCGGTCTTGGTGATGGTTAGCAGTGGTAATAGCACTAGCATCAGCAGCAATAGTGGCATGACTAGTCTGAGTAGAATTCGCAGCAGTACCACTATAGCATTGGTAGCATTCGCAGCATAAGCATCAGTGGCATCAGTGGCATCAGCAGCATTCGTAGCATTGTATTTCTGTAAAAGCATTGGCAGCATCAGCATCATGGGTGGAAGCGCTAGTAGTAGGAGGAGTAGGACTACGAGTAGCAGTAGCTGTAGTAGTAACAGGAGTACTAGTAGTTGTTGCTGTTGTTGTGTTAGAATTAGAAGTGGAAGTAGAAGTCGTTCTAGTCGTCTTGATCGTCGCAGTCGTGGTCGTGGTCGTGGTCGTGGTGGTGGTGGTGGTGGTGGTGGTGGTGGTGGCGGCGGTTGTGGTGGTGGTGGTAGTGGTGGTGGGCGGGTGGTGCATGGCACCTTCAACCGATGCACGGAGGAGCTTCAACAAAGAGTGGAACAAACCAAAACTGCACGATCAAGTAAAGCATGAGCATCCCAGGCCTCCCAGGCTTGAACCCGAGCACCACCCTCGACGGCCCACCACTTTGAATAAAGGAAGACAGCCTTGAACATCCCTCGTAAAGCACCCTTGACTGTGTAGACACTCTTTGACCTGGTTTGTGAAGCCCCTCTATCAACCCCGAAGCTGAGGGAAAGCCTTGAAGACCTGAGCCTTTTCGCGGCCCTGCATCTAAAGCCCTCGAGAGCTGCAGACTCTGGCATCTCCGGGTCCCGAGCCGCTGCGATCAGAGCCCAGCCAGTCCTGACGCCCTGGAGAGGCGCGAAAGGAGGGGCAGCAGCAGTTTTTCAGGGGCTGCCAAGCGTCTGAATCCGAATTAAAGCCACATGCCTCACAAATTGAATGGTTTAGCTGTTTGGAGGAGTTCAGGATTTGCACGCATGAGGACCGGAGGAGCTCAGCACAGAATTTCAAACCGTTTCCATCACCATCGAGCTTCTCATGGCCTTTTTGTAGGAATTGAAACTCCACAGCTGGGTCGGACGGATCGTTGGACGTGCTGGGCATGCGGATGACATGTATGGCCGGGGACAGGGTGTGCAAATGTTCTTCTCGGGATGCTGGACATGCCATGCAGGGCTACCCTGTTGCAAGCTTTGCAGATATCACATGCTGCTGCAAGACGTTTTTGGCCGGGCTTCCGGGCTTCGTTTCCACAAGCTGCTGCAAGCTCTTCGAGGGTCTCGGGCTCAGTCCGGTGACCCCTCCCAGGCCTGTGCATGCTGCTGCTGCGAGCGGGCAGCCGCAGCCGCCGCACGCCAACGCGCCGCTGCAGGCCTACACCCCCAAGTCCGTCGACTGAAACTGACTGAATCTATTTATTAGTCTTCTACTTATACTTGAGTGCTTGCCAGAGTCTAAGACAAGTCAGCGTGCGTATCCTGGCAGTCTTAGTGCGCATTTCTTGAAAGCCATGAACAAGCAGCGAAGAGCCTCCACACAGCAGCACCGCGCATTGCCGCAGCTGCCTGTCCGGTGCGCAAGGAACATGGAGGTTGCTGCTTGCAAGCGTGGCATCAGGCATTTTCGACGTGGACGAAGAGAGATCAGCTGCTCCGGGCACTCAGGGCTAAATTGCAATTTCCGTTTTTTCCGAAGCCGCACAGGAAGATGTCCTATTGATCGGGTATGAGCATTGAATTCCAGACTTTTCGCCTATGCCCCAAGCAGGCAAACAAATAAGCAAGTATGTAGAGGGAGAGAGACAAAGAGATACACACATGAGTCGAACAGCTCAAACCTGCATCTCAAAGGTGCCCAACCCCTTGTACTCTGCAGAGCACACTGCAGTTTTTGTGGGTTGTGTTTCCATCAAACGGCCATGGAGGATCGAGGACACAAAGGACAGGGAACAACGCTAGCACTTCATCGTGACTGCACTTTCGCCCAACATTGACATGAAAGCAAGGCAGCAAAAGGTCGACGACATGAGCACTGCACGGATGACTCAACAGACCCTCAGGTGGCCTTGTTGCCCGGTTTTGGCACTGCCAACATGGCACAGAAGGGGGAAGCCAATCCCCCCTCTTGAAGGCAATAAAGTACGCCCGGAATACAACTTGAGGACATCACTTTCGGCTGCTGGGCTCTGTGGCATCTAAATGAGGCAAGAACTCTGGTTCGTGTCGCTCTGTTTTGGAAGTACTGAATGTGCCAAGCACCTGGAGCCATGTCGATGCAAGTTCCTGACTGTAGGGAGCAAGGCCAACTGAAGGATACACAGAGACACACAGCAAGGGCAGCAAGGGCAGGATGGCAGGCGATAGCTCAAAGCTCGTTTGGCCACGGCACACGAGGCCGACATCTCGGGCTCCAGCTCTAAGAACAGTGCTGTAAGGTGCACCTTGCGCATGCCAGCTTGGCCATCTCTCCGTCATTCTCTGTCGAGGCGACCCAACTGAGGCAGGGCTAGCAGTGGTCCCATGACGGAGGTGCTCGCCCGTCCACTCGGAAGCCACTAGCAATTACCTGCCCGCAGCTTCAGGACTCCGTCTGCAGGACGAAGGAAGTCCTGCATTCCTGCTCGGTGTTGACTGTCGCGGTGCTCTTCGAGTTCTCGGACGCAGTCAAGGCGACGGTGCAGAGTGGAAGGTCTGTCTCAGCTGTCGGCCTCCTGCAGCTGGTGAAAAGCGACAGTTGGCAGGCCGGGTAATACAAAAGTGTTCGTAGCTACTTTGTGAGACCATGGCAAATTTCACTATTGACCGCTCTTGCATATTAAGCTGCTAATACTAATCCAATTATTTCTCTCATCACTACTGTTCTTCTTCCTGACAAGTGGCGGAGGCTAGTTAGTTTATTCGAAGAGATTGAAACTTTGCCTACAAGTTTATTTCCAGAGTTTAAACCGTAACTAGCTGACTCGCCAAGCCAGGGTTTGTTTTATTGAAAGAAAATATCTAATTTGCTTTGGTAGAGTTTACTTCTCCAGAGGGAAGGTGGGTGGGTGGGGGGGAAACTAACTAACTCGCCTGGGCAGAGTTTGTTTCTCCGGAAAACGACAAACGTTTGCAGGTCATCTTTGTTTTGGTCTTGAAGAGCAAGGTTTGGCGGGCACAAACAAACTCCAACCAGGTGAGCTTGTTTCAGCAGTGAAAAAAAAAACAAACTCCGATGGTAGAAGTTCGTTTGTTTCAGTGATGCCACGGAGAGTGGCTTGGGCGTCGGGGGGTGTAGGGGGGTTTGTTTCTCCTACGGAAAGCAAACTCTGGGGGGAGGGGTTTGTTTTTCTTACGGAAAACAAACTCTGAGGGGAGGGACGGGGGTAAGGGGGGTTTGTTTCTCCTAATTACGAAAAACAAACTCTGGGGGGAGGGGTTTGTTTTTCCCACGGAAAA
>CAJNJA010009959.1:0-14008 GCA_905231915.1 Symbiodinium necroappetens | reverse complement strand
CCCTGAACCCTAAACCCTAAAAAAGTAACACTGTCGCAGCACTGGACCACAGGCGGTGCCTGGGCGACTCCTGAATGCCAGCAGCTCCGATCCGCTACGCAGTGCCACGCGTGGCGCCCGGACGTGCCGGCTCTAGGTCCGCCAAAGATTTCATCGCAGCTCACCCAGATGGCAGCCGTGGTGCAACTCCGAGTATACAGAGGCTGTCTAGGGCATGTTGGGGCCCCTGAACTCTCCGAGGGGGCCCCTTCGGCTGCATGACTAGCGCAGTTTCGGCTTGTTTGTTATTGCTGTCTGCGGGCAGATACCAGTTAGGCAGATGTCCAGAGTAACGGGTAGCTCCCGCGCTTAGAGTCAGGTAAGGGTTGATTTCGAAGCCCCCCCCCCCCCCCCCCCNNCCCAAGGCCCTAAAGCCCTAAACCCTAAACCCAAAAGCCCAAAAGCCCTAAACTTCCCAAAGCCCCAACCTCCAAAGGCCGCAGGAACTCGGACCCCAACCCCCACGTCTTCTGGCCTGAACCCCAACATCTACCCTTCGGCTTGGGGCTTATGGGGTTCTTTTTGTTTTTAGGGTTTAGGGTTTAGGGTTCAGGGTTTAGGGTTTTGGGGGTTCAGGGGAATTTAGGAAGCTCTTGACCTAATCTAGTGGTAATTAGGTTAGGATCTTGAGCTGCTGTATGCATGCACGTATGCATGTGTTGTATGTGTATGTGTAGGTCTATGTCTATGTCTATGTCTAAGTCTCTGTCTCTGTACGTGTATATGTCTACGTATATGTATAGGTATAAGTATATGCAATAGGAATATGAATATGTATATGTATATGTATAAGCATATGCATATGTGTATGTAAATATTTTATGTATATGAATGTGCATGTACATGTGCAGGCGTCTCTGTATGTATATATGTATGTATGTACGTACGTACGTACGTATGTATGTATGTATTGATGTATGTATGAATGTATGAATGTATAGTTACCGTGATATTAACGCAGCTATGAGTGAAGACGGACTTTGAGGGGATATTGCTACTCACTATTCCTGCCCCCATGGTCTCAAGCCATAGACCCTGAACTCTCCACCTTCTGCTACGCCGAGACCCTACGTAGATCCTACACCCAAATCTCGGAAACCCGAAACCCTAACCCGAGACCGCAAACCCTGAATCCAAAACCCCTGAACTCTGAATCCTAAAGCCTAAACCCGAATCGCTGAATCCTAAACTCTAAACCTACCACGAGATACGGCCTGCTCACGTAGATCTTTCAACGACCACGACTGGAAGTCTTCCTGCAAGTGGGGCTTAGGGTTTAGGGGTTCAGTGTTTAGGGGTGCAGGGTTTAGGTTTTCGGGGTAAGCGGTTAAGGGCCTAGGGTTCGGTTTCAAAGCTAAGTTAGGATTTAGACAGGATTATGGTTCAGGGATCAGAGTACGGAACCAGGCCTCGTGAGACGTACATAGTATTTCGGAGCTACCCAGCGCCCACTACGTGCACCAAAAATTCAGGAAAATCGGCGAGAATAGGAATCACAACGAGAAAGAGCTAAGGAAACAAATAACGTTTGTTCAGTAGGCTTTCTTGGTAGAGCTTGGAGTACTTCGAGAGTTCACAGTACTTAGTGTCTACCCATGCGTTAAGGGTGCCGGGTCTGGGGTTGACGGGTTTAGGGGCTTTAGGGGTCCAGGGGTCCTGGGGTTTAGGGCTAGGGCTTTAGGGTTGTGACTTCCGAGTTCGGACAGTGAAGCAGATCTTTGAGTGCAAGTTTTCCCTGAAGCCTGGCATTCGAAGCTCTAAACTGTGTGGCTGCGCTTCAATGGAAGGCTCCGGCTTCGGGCCTTTAGTTCAGAGTTCAAACCTTGGGTTTTGAGCTTCGGGTTTAGGAGTTTAGGGGTTTAGGGGTTTAGGGGGTTTAAAGGAGTTTAGGGGTTTAGGGTTTAGGGGTTCAGGGTTTAGGGGCTTAGGGTTTAGGGGGCATGGGGTTTTGAGGTTGGGGTTTAGGGCTTTCAGGGAGCCTACGATGAGACCTGTTTGATTGAATAAGGCAGGTGAGGGCTTAATGGGACTCGCAGGTTACCCGAAATCGCAAAGACCTGTCTTTCAAGTTGTTGAGGGATGTCCTGAATTCAAATCATCCTAAATCGTAGACCATACACCTGAACCTCCCCAGCCCTGTTGATTTCAGTTTTCTTTCTGGCTAACGGCCTGGGTAGGGTCTAGTTACGGATGAGGCCCCACAATAGATTCAAGGTCACCCTAAACCCTAAACCCCAAACATGGAGTTGCAAGGATAAGCCTGAACCCTAAAGCCCAAACCACCCACCCATGTGGCCTGTCGCACGCACGACTCCTCTTCCACTGGGTTCTCCTTGAGCGGTGTGTTCGTCTTGAGCGGGCTTCCCGATGGCTTCGGGCTTGGATCCTAGGGGTAACGCTTTGCGGGTGAAGGCGAAGTAATTACGATGGGACTGCCTTTGGTAACAGCTTCGACGTGAGGGAAGCAGCATTACGGTAGTTGCTCTTATAGAACCCGTAGACACTTATCGAGCCTTAAACCCTAAACCTTATAGATCCCGAAGCACTAACTTCAAAAGCGTCCGGCAAAGCAATTGGAAGAGGACCTCCAGGTCCCGGTTTAGGGTTTAGGGTTTTGGGGTTTTGGGGTTTTGGGGTTCTGGGGTTTTGGGGTTTTGGGGTTTGGGGGTTTAGGGGTTTAGGGGTTTTGGGGTTTTGGAGTTTTGGGTTATGAAACCCTCTTGCCGGGGAGCAGGATGGGGGATTCTCGGCCTGAAAGCCTAACGTTAGAAACCAAAATCCCCGTAAATAGGCCCTTTCGGAACAAGTTGGAACGCCTGAAACCTCCCCAACTCTGACAAAATCCGTCAAGCGGCCACCCCGCCCCTCAACTTCTTCTAGGGACGCAGCGCCTCAATCCCGAAACCCCACACCCCTTGTCGATCACTTTGGAACTCTTGTGATTGTCAGTAAAGTTCTTGCTTATAGGGGCTGCATACAGCCCCAAAAAACCTTTCTGGAACATAGAACCCTTACTTCCCCATTCTTCTCGGGGCCCTTGTCGAGCCCCGTATAGAACCTGTACGAATCTTCAACCCTCACTGTTTCTAGGGGCCCGGCCGAGAGGTATCTCTCGGCATCCAGCGCTGCCATGGCGCCTGAGCCGGCAGACGTGATCGCCTGGACGTTGACAGGCGGGGCGCTGTGTGGAGTTGATAGGATTTGCAGGGGTGTTATGGACTTTCTTGTAAGTCTTTTTTTCTTAACCGTGGTTTTATATGTTGAAGCGTCTTGTAAAGCATATAACAAAACTAAGTTCTTATAGTTTTATAGGGTTCTACAAGAGGTTCAAGGTAAGGGTTTAGGAATTCGGGTTTCCGCCTTGCCGTTCAGGGCTTGCTGTATGGTTTTAAAGTTTTTTGTGGTTCTTTTGCGATTCTGGAAAAGGGACTCTACAATGTCTCGCAGGTTGTAAAAGAGCTCCCGAAGGCTCCATAAGCACTGTAGGAAGGCTCTAGCTCTATGAGGGGCTTACGAATTTCGGCTAGGATCTTGGAAAGCTTGACGGCTGAGGGCTTAGGGTTTAGAGTCTATAAATATCCGTTAGCATCTGGGAACCTAGGCCGCAGGGCATCGGGGCTAGGGCCAGTTAGGGTTTAGCACATTGGGGTTTAGCACGCCCTCTTGAGATACTCGGATTTGGGACCTACAGATGACGGTTCAGGCTGCAAGGGTTCATGATTTAATGGTTCCTATAGGCGTTAAACCCCACACCTTTAACCCGAAAGTCCTGATAGGATCCCATTAGCGCCCGTGCAGAATGTGCACAATCCCCGACAGAACACATGCAGAAGCATCACGGCAACCCGTCAAGGAACCCTTACAGGAATCTTCGACCCCTTTTTCGGAACCGTTTGAAGATCCAATGCTCAAGACTGAGGAGTTGCTCATTCGGAACATGCGCTGTACTACCTTCCGAGGTTAAGGTTTAGGGTTTAGAGTCAAGAGCCATGGGTTTAGGATTACGAATGTGGAGTTTAGGATTCAATTAAGCGGGGGTTTAGGGTTTAGGGTTGAACGCTTCGGGTTGAAGGTGCCATCGTGTGTCAGGCTTGCCGGTGAACTCTCTGTCAGCCCATGATCGTGCTTTCCACGACTTCCATGACATGTCGGTCCTGGGCTTAGCACCATCCTCGGTTGGCTTCTGCTTCTCTCACTACACTTGCACGCCGGTGATGTTAGACTGTTAGACAGCGCAAGCATCATCAATCATGACCCTCGAAACCCAACTCACAAAGCCAAGCTCAATTCTTTTAACAATCGCGACTCACGAGCAGCAGCGCGGCCGGCGCACAGCGCACGAGCCTGCGCGGGCTGAGTCCCGAAAAACCAGTTGCACACCTCCTTCTCACGGCCATGCTCGTCGCCTAGGTCCCTAGGTGCCACACGACATGCGGAAGAACAGGGAGGTGCACAGGCCATGACCAGGCCCAGGCTCCCCACGTGGCGGAACCTGTCGCATCCGGATCGGCATGTCAACCCACGTGCCAAGCAGAACAAGCCGTGACCCATGCTCGACTTGTTCCAAAGAGGCCATTGGCCGCCTCCGCCACGATGAGCCATTCGGATAGCGGCACAAAGCCAGCCATGGCGCAGTGTGGATGGCAGCTCGGGCGGGCGGGGGGAAGACATGCAGGAGGAAACTGTGGAGATCGATGAACATAGCCTTGCACAAAAAATTGGTACCTTGCCTCAGAAGTCCACGTAACGAACCGTGTTCCATGTCGCCAAGCTTTTCTTTGACCAGTTGCCACATGCACACCATGCCCAAAGCGGCCACAGACCCTCTGCAAAGCCATGTCGACGCGGCAGACTTCGTGACACCAAGAGACTGCCATACCCGAAGCGTTAGATCTCTGCACCCTTAATTCAGCGCCGCGCGCCGAACACCAGCACCCGAAGCATAAACAAGACATCAAAGCTTGAAAGAGGCTACAACAAGCTCTTGCATGTGCCACAAAAAACACTGCGTCACAGAATGTTCATGGGCAATCAATCCACTAGAACCCGTACTGTGGTTTCGGATCGCATCACAGACCGTGTGACTTTGCAAATATGGCCGTGGAGCTGTAACGGGTTTGAAAGCTTTGAGCTGGGACGATCTCTGTCACCGTCCGGGTACAACGCCATGATATGGCAGTCTTGAACCCCTGACTGGCAAATGCCAGTCCGCGGGTATGCAGACCACTGGTTTCTTCTCTTCTTCTTCTCTTCAGCAGCCAGCAATGCCAAATGCCGTTCGTCTGCACGACTGCCACAGAGTCTCGTTTTCGGGCTCAAATCTCTTCAGCCGCACTCGCTGCAACTCCGGACTCAGGCGAAGGTTTTTTGTCTCGGAGACGACTGGGAAGTTGAGGCCGGGGTGGGGTTCCAGCACTTAATACAGGCTCTCATCCCCAACCCTAAACCCCAAGAACAAGAAATGGGAAGCCAGCGCTTCCAGCCGCTTCGCCATTTGGGGTCTGGGAAAGGCAGCTGGAAAAGGGACCTTACGTAAGCTTAAGGGCTCCTTTGAAGGGCTAACTATCAGGGTTTATGGGTTAGGATCTATTGCCTTAAGGGCCTTACTAAGTAGAATAGGGTTTTGGTGTGCAACTTCTGCATTGCGACTTATTCAAGTTTCCATGTTAAGCCAAAGGAACGACTGGGGTTTAGGGCTTTGGACTTGCGGGTATAGGGTTCGCAAAAGGACCCACGGATGGATGACCTGCCGGTAGACGTTGTCTGCGACGTCCCCTGCGGCAAAAAAGCCGGGAACCTCAGACATCTATGGTCGCTTATGTAGATAACTTCCGTCCATGACGGTTCAGAGTTTAGGGTGTAGGGTTTAGGCTTTAGGCTTTAGGGTTTAGGTTTTAGCGTACCCCTGCTTTCTGGAGCTCGCGTCTGCTGTCCAGAAGCTGATGTCTTTGTCGGGCCATTCACGTGGATGTAGCCGGTCCTGGGTGTGGGGGGGTATCCCATGAACGCCTTAAGAGGTAGAATCGAATTTGGGAGCACTCTAGCATAACTATGTAGGGGCTATAAAGGAAAGTATATCGCTCGTTTCCGGGATCCCCAGGTAAAAGGGCATGTGTTTTTTTTCCGGATTGCGACGGCTTTGGTGGCTGAGTTTTGGGGCTTGAATTTTGCTGCTCAGAATTAGGATTAAGACTTCATCGGGCTCAGGGCTTAGATGTTCCGGGGGCTCTGACACACCAAAGGCAAGACATACATTGTTTTGCACTAGTGCCTGAAATACACCAAGACCAAGAACCACGGAACCCAAGGCGGAAGCAAACAACAAGATCAAATCATGAACTCATCAAGCTATGTCTCGTTTGCTCTCTTAGGGCTTATATGTCTGTGCGTTTGTTTGTCTACACTAAATATGCAAAAGCAGTGTACTGCGAAGCCCTTTCTCTGAAGGCTCGAGCCCCCAGCGGGGCCAAGAGTTCAGGGTTCGAAGCCAAGGCTTTCCGGAACAAGAGGATTAAGCCTTATATAGGGCTTGGGGCTCGCGGATCTACTAGGGCTTGGGACCAGGTTTAATGGCTTGGGGCGCGGAGGGCGTGCTGTGCGCATCCGGTTTCCGCCAGCCTTAACCAGTCTCGACGAACCTCCCGACGCTCCAGACGCTAACCTAAACCCTAAACCCTCAAAAGCTACTGGCCTGTTCCCACTATCGGCCAGAACAAGGGCTATCGCCAAGGCTCTCGTCCATGTCCACCTGCACATGCACTGGGTTTTTGGCAGAGGTTCTTCCTGCAGATAAATTCGAGCAGTGTTTCTACTGCTCAGGCTCTTCCTGTAGGCGAGCAACTCGGAGGGAGGTGAGCAGTTCGAGGGTGAGTACGAATAAAAAGCAGTCCTCGCGCTCTCGCTGCACATGAGGGGCATCCTATTGCTGAGGTTTCTCGGGGCAGATGGAAGCGAGCAGCTTAGCACGCTCCTCCCTACTGCTGAGACTCTCTTTCTACGAGCAACCTCCAAGTAAGAATAACTATATCAATATTAATACCAATATGAATACTGACATTAATATGAATATAAAACCAAAATTACTATTAATCGCATTATCTCTAAGCCCTAAACCTTAAATCCCTATAAAACCCTAAGCCCTAAACCCTCAGAAGCCCTAAACCCCATGATCCTTGCGCCTGGTCGCCGAGGCGGAGCGGCTCAAACCCTAAACCCTAAACCAGGGCTAAACCCTGAAATCCTAAACCCCGCAAACCTCGTCTCCCTGGTCTATGGGGTCCTTACGTGCTTCTGGTAGTAAGTTTAGCTTTACGGCTTAAGATTTCGAGTTCTTTATACGCTTCTTAGAGGGTTTTCGTTTTCAGGTTTAGGGCTTTTTTGGGTGTAGAGTTTTGGGTGAAACCTTACAACTGAGAGGCGAGACTCTTCGGGCGCACCCTCTTAAATAACAATCTTAACCCTAAACCCTTAAACCCTAAACCCTAAACCCTAAACCCCTAAACCCCTAAACCCTCAACCCTAAACCCTAAACCCCATAAACCCCTAGACCCCTAAACCCCTAAACCCCTAAACCCTCAACCCTCAACCCTCAACCCCTAAACCCCTAAACCCCTAAACTCTAAACCCCCAAGGACGGGCCTGGCCCTTGAATAGTCGGGTGTTGGGGTCGTGGCCGATGGCGATGAAGGCGGCGTCTACCGGCAGCTGCCACTCCACGGAGCTGTCCTTTAAGGGGTTTAGGGTTTAGGTTCCTTTAAGGGTTCCTCTAAGAGTTCCGGTTTAGGGTTTAGGGTTAAGGGTTCCTCTAAGAGTTCCTCTAAGGAGCTATCCTGCTAGAAGAATCTCGGTGTTCGAAGGCTTGTTGGGGGCCCTCGTCCACCTGCATAGTTGGAACTCGTGGAGTTTGCCGATCTCGGCCGGAACTATAAACAGCTTGAAGGGTCAGGACATGGTGATGCTGCTGATGATGGCAATCAGTGATAACAATGGTGCCGGCGACAATGACGACAATGACAGGGACGATTACGATTATGAAAACTGGTTTCATGATGGTGACGGTGACGGTGAGGATGGACAAGAAGACCAGGATAGCATAATGAAGATGAAGATGATGGTATTTTAGCGATGACGATGCAGAAGACTAGATGGAGCGACATTCGCTGAACTTCGAGATGCCATGAAAGGGAAAATCAACTTGGCATGGATGGCACGAAGATGACAAGTGGGATGGGTGAAAGGGAATGGAACTCCAAACGAAAACAACATTGAAATGAACACCGGCATAAAATGAAAAGACCTGCAATGATGCGAATCAGTGCAATGCAAGGCAGTGAAACCAAGTGCAAAGGACATCGACATGGACATGTGCATGGAAAGCGAAGGACTTGAACATGAAACGAGATTAAATGAAACGAAGCGAAATGAGAAAAGTACGAACTACGGGTGGTGAGAATCCTGATGACGATGATGGTGACGATGATGATGATGGTGGTGGTGATGATGATGATGATGATGGCGATGTTGAGGTACGGTCACGAGCTGTTGGTCATGATGCTGATGAAGATGGTGGTGATGGTGGTTGTGCTAGGGATGATGATGATGATGATGTTGTTGTTGATGATGGTGGTGATGATGGTGATGATGATGATGATGGTGAGGCATGGCTGCAGAGACTATGTTGATAACAAATCTAGAGCGGCCTATAATGATGATGAACATGACGACGACGATCACAAGGGTCACGACCATGATCCTGCCAATGGTGGGTCCCAGGATGAGATTAACGATGTTGATGACTGCGGATGCCGACGATGACGAGAATGTTGGGAGCCCCATCCCGCGACACAAAATCTGTGCCCCAAACTACCCTAGAAACTAAAAGCTCCCGAACTATCCCAAACTGCCGCAGACTAATCGAAACACCTTAAGCAACCGGAAGACCCCTAAGTTGACCTTGGAAACCTAAACTGTCCCGAACTGAAACTCCAAGCTGTACCAGAAAACTGTATGAGCTCATAGCCGCAACCCCCGCATTGCCTGTGTGTCAACCAACTCCAAGTGGGTCAGCTCTTTCCGCTCGTCACCTTGCCGAGTACTCGCGGCTTGGATCAGTAGACTTGCTATGCCACTTAATTTATGACTGGCTGACTAGCACACTTTGCTGTTGCGATCAATGCAAGATCATTATACTAAAATATACTAAAATATACTATAATATACTATGATATACTATGATATGCTTTGATGCACTATAATGCACTACAATATACTGTGCTAAGGGCTGGGGGGGCTTCAGGGCGGGGAGTCGGCCTCGGGAGTTGGGGCTGACGAGCTTTGGGACTTGAAGGTAAGGGGGTTCAGGGTTTAGGGTTCAGGGTTTAGGGGGCTCAGCTACGGCTCAAGGGTTTTTCAAGAAAATGGGGCCCCTGAATTGGTCTTAAACCCGACTTCAGGACACCTCTACAGGTCCTGAGCCCCAACCCTAGCCAAAACATTGCACACCCTAAGCCCTCCACCCCGCTGACCATAACAAACGCTGCGGGGGCTCTGGGTTTGCCGCTTTGAAGGCTACACCCTAAACCCTAATCCCTAAACCCTACACCCTAAACCCTAAACCCTACACCCTAAACCCTAAACCCTAAACCCTACACCCTAAACCCTAAACCCTAAACCCTTTTCCGGATGCCCTTTTGATTCGAAAGCGGTGAGCTTCATCGTTCGGGGGCTTCGGGGCTTAGAGGTTAAGGCGTTGCGTTTTAGGTTTTTTTTTAAAGTGCACTGATCCCTTTCACTCCGCCAAAGCTGAGCTGAGTGAAAGGGATCAGTGCACTTTTAGGGCGTAGGGTTTATGTAACAGTCCCTTCCAAGGCTCCACAACACCTTTTGGGGTTGAGTCTTTGGGCTTCAGGGCTCAGGGTTGAAGGCTCGAGTTTCAGGGTTTAGGGTTTAGGGCTTAGGGTTTTTAGGGGTTCAGGGTTTAGAGCTTTTAGGATTAAGGCTTAAGATTTAGGGTTTAGGGATTAGGGCTTAGGGTTTAGGGTTTGGGGCTTTGGGTTTTAGGGTTTAGGGCTTGGGGATTAGGGTTTAGGGTTTAAGGTTTCGGTTCGAGGTTCCGGGCCTCCGTCTTTGAGTAGAGCTGCAGGGGAACACGCACTCGCTTCAGGGCTTCACGTCTAGGCACAGACGGACTACCCACCACATAATTACTCTGTACACATGCGACTACGTGTATGTGTGTGTATATATATATATACACACATATACATGTATATAGAAAATCTGGATGAAACTCCCGTTTACGAGCCCCCAGACTAACCAACGATGATGCCAAACCTCGAAGGGCTTTCATTTTCGGGTACACTAGGCTCTGAACACTACCGAAACGCTCAGAGAGACGACCTCGAGAGAACCCAACGGTCAGGGTTTCGGGCTTGAAATCGTGTTGGAGACATCAGTCGCTGGGTTCAGGGTCCAAGGCTGCAAGGTCTTAGGGCTTAGGCTTTAGGTGCTTTGGGCTTTCGGTGTTTAGCTTTTTGCGGGGATTAGAGTGATAGGGTGACAGCAATCTCATGTTCTTTGCCATTGGACGCGAAGCTTCCCGGGAAAGCCATGAAAGACGAAACCCGGGCCTAGAACCGAAACGTTGAGATCCGAAAATAGGTGTCTGAACAACGGATTTACATCTAAGTATAGGTCCCTATAGTTCCCAGTAGGCCTTACATAGTCATACTAACGTAATGTACCTCGAAACGTTATTCTAACGATTAGGTCCCGCATTATACCTTACGGGCAGAAACCCCAACCCCAAACCCAAACTCTCAACCCGACATAAGCCCTAAGCCCTAAACCCTAAAACCCTAAAACTCCGAACCCTAAACCCCAAACCCCAAACCCTAAACTGGCCCTAAACCCCAAACCCCAGAACCCCAAACCCTAAAACCCTAAACCCTAAACCCTAAACCCTAAAACCCCAAACCCTAAACCCCAAACCCTAAACCCTGAAAACCCCAAACCCTAAATCAAGGCCTTCCCCATCGCTGGCTGTCTGGCCAGCGAAGCGCTTCACTGCCGTGTTCCTGGGAGCTTTTGGGGTCTGGAGCTTTGGGTTTTGAGCTTTGGGGTTTAGGGCGTTTTAGGGTTTCGGGAGGGTTAGGGTTTAGGGTTTAGGGCGTTTTAGGGTTTAGGGTTTAGGGCTTTAGGATTTTAGGGTTTTAGGGCTTAGGGAGTTTTAGGGTTTAGGGTTTTAGGGCTTAGGGAGGGTCTAGGGTTTTAGGGCTTTAGGGCTTTAGGGTTTTAGGGCTTTAGGGCTTTAGGGTTTTAGCGTAGAGGGCTTTAGGGTTTTAGGGTTTAGGGTTTCAGGGTTTATATATGTTTTAGGGTTGGAGTTTGGCAAGAGAGGCACTTCTCAGTCCGGGTTTTGGGCTTGTGGCGTTTCGGGTTGAGATTAAGGATTTAGGAGGACGGGTTGAGGGGCTGCTGTTTAGCAAGTGGCATATTGCAGATACATGTAGCAGCTGTTGTATGTCCAGTTGTCCTCACTACAGGCTCCTGCACATCTATGGATCGGTGCTTTTGTATATCCGTATAACCCTACCTTAATCTCTACTTACTGACAGGTTGTAGGCTTCGGATTAAAAGTGTTGGGGTTCCGGGCCCATGAGTAGAAGGAGATCAATCGTTTAGGGTTTAGGGTTTAGGGTTTAGGGCCGTGGGCAGAAGTGCATGGACAAACGATGCCAACGGTGCGGAATCGGTTCTCCGACCCTGAAACATCGGTTTCTGATGACGAGAATGTAAAGTTCTATATGATCCCTAAGCCCTAAACCCTAATTCCTAAACCCATTACCCTAAACCCTAAACCCATAACCCTAAACCCATAACCCTAAACCCATAACCCTGCTTCCGTCGCCACTACCCCTGCCCTACGCCTCGCCGCCGGAAGGCGCTGTAAAGTTTTACGAACGTGCCTATACCTCCAAGACCGACAAAGCTATCATTTCACAATGCTATCATTTCTTGTACCTAAACCCTTAACCCAAACCCTACAACCTTTATCCCCAAACCCTAAAACCCTAAACCCTAAAACCCCAAACCCTAAAACCCTAAACCCCAAACTAGGAGCGCTGAACCCCAAGCCCTACCGAAAGTCCCGACTTCCCCCAACCAGAGTTTGCCCATTTGGGCGGCCGTCGCCGTCGGGTTTAGAGGCCGGGTCTTTAGGGCGCTTGCCTCCTGATGGGTTAGGAGGACTAGCACTCTCAGCAAAAGCCTTGTTCTGCTGCTTCTTCCATGGCCCAGTAAGCCTTGCTCTTCTGGCCCTTTGCGCCTCGTTTTTTTCTGCCAGTTGGCCCGGGACCACGGGCAGGAGTTGTCGCTGCCGCACCGGCCAGTGTACAAGTCGCAGGCCGGGTTCACACAGAGCTTGTCTTGGTAGTAAGCCACTACCCCGCAGCGCTTGCACTGGCCGAGGTCGAGCTGGGCGTGTTTTAACTGGGGCCTGATCGATCGGCTCGAGGCTTGCATTGCCAGACAACCTCGACCTCCCCTCCGGCGGTTCCCAGACTCTCAAAAACCTGCAACTGACTTCCCACCCTCGGCCCCAAGCTCCAACCATACGGTTTTAGGGTTTTAAGTCCGAGATATTCCTGGCGCTCATTTCCGAGATGACTACTCCCACAGCAGCGGCGTCAGTATTATTGCCATCATCATCATCACTGATCCTATTCGTGACGGAGTGATGGTACGAATATGGGTAGTTCTCTAAATTAGGGTCCCCTCTAGGGTCCTTTTTCTTTAGGGTCCTTTTTATACGGGTGCCGTACTATATTGGGGACCTAAAGAGGGACCCTAATTTAGGAAACTACCCATATTGATGTACTTTTCAAGTCGTCTGTCTTCCGGAGTAGTGACGCCGGTAGATTACTCAATGACTCGTAATCCTGGCAGTTGCGGGCCCCCTAGCGCTAAAATAAAAGCCGGAAAGCTATGGAGCCGACAACTCAACCCTAAGCCCAAAAATCGATGTAGACCCTAAACTGCTAGTGAGTTTGGCTCAGCACACCCTAAACCCTAAACCCTAAACCCTAAAACCTAAACCCTAAAACCTAAACCCTAAACCCTAAACCCACACCGACAGCTGAAAGAGTTCAGGCAAGTGGCCACCGCACCTCTGGGCAGTGCTTGGGTCTCCCGGCTTTAGGGCTCATGGCTTTCGGCTTGCAGGTCTGGGAGCTGTGGGGCTTAGGGCTTAGGGTTTAGGGCTTGGGGGCTTAGGGATTAGGGGTTTAGGGCTTGGGGTTTAGGGTGTTTTGGGGTTTAGGGGTTGGGAGTTTAGGGGTTTAGGAGTTTAGGGGTTTAGGGTTTTAGGAGTTTCGAGTTTAGGGGGTTTAGGGTCTTGGGGTTTAGGGGTTTAGGGGCTTAGGGGCTTAGGGTTCTTCGGTCAAGTCTAGCCGGCCTGTAGCCTTCTAGGCTGGTCTTGCTTTGGTGCTTGGGCCCTTGGCCCTATACCCTATGTAAACACCCGATGTGGGTGCAAAGTCTTCCGACCCTAAACCCTTAACCAAACTACCCCAAATCTTAAACCCTAAACTCTAAACCCCTAAACCCTTAACCAAACTGCCCTAAACCCTAAACCCTGAACCCCTAAACCCCCAAACCCTTCGCCAAACTGCGCTCTAAACCACGAACCCTTCACCCTTTCGACGAACCCTTCACCCTTTCGGGCTTGGGCGAACGAGCATGGGGCCCGGGAAGATGGCAGTTCCGGGTGCCGTTTTAGTGGGTCACGGCGGACGTAGTAGGCAGGATACATACAACATCATGCTGTCTGTGTGTGTGTGTGTGCGCGCGTGCGCGTGTGTGTGTGCGTGCGTGTGTGCGTGCGTGTGTGCGTGCGTGTGTGTGTGCGTGTGTGTGTGCGTGTGTGTGTGCGCGTGTGTGTGCGTGTGTGTGTGCGCGTGTGTGTGCGCGT
>CAJNJA010009958.1:0-14486 GCA_905231915.1 Symbiodinium necroappetens | reverse complement strand
AAAAGCCCTACGACCCCAAAGCCCTAGTAGACTCTAACACCTTGAAACCCCAAGACCGCAAACAGGAGACCGTCAAGTTGCTTGGTGGGCAAAATCTGAGCATCAAGCTCGAGGATCGACGGGGTGGACGGAGTTGGTGGTTTGGGGGTGTAATTAGGGAATGTAGGGTTCCTTCAAAGGATTGTCAAAGGGTTCTATAATAATAAGGATATAGGTTTCTTTCAAGGGTTCCGAAAGGGATCCATAAAGGATCTAGAGGTTCTTAGAAGGGGTCTTGAACGGCTGGTAAGGGTTCAGAATGTCGGGCTCAGGGTTTAGGGGCGCGGGGTTTGGGAATTTTGGTTGTCGGGTTTTGAGTTTAGGGTTTGATCTAGGACATTTTCAGGTNNTCAGGTGGGTAGCTACCGTTATAGAAGGTCTATATACCTTATAGAAGCCTTATAGAAGCTCTAGATACCCTCAACTCCCCACCTGTAGTTTCCTTGAATTTGTAGGCTGCAGGACGTTTGGTGGGGTCGCCCTTCCACGACGAGGGTTTCCGGGCTTGGGTCTCGGGGCTATGGTCGAGGCGTAAAGTTTTCGTTTGCAGGCTTTGAGATTTTGTGTCTCGGGTTCACGGTTTGGGTCTCATAGGGTTTCTAGGTGTAAGGGTTGAGATTGGGATATACTGATACACGGCAGTGTACTTGAGTGCTATAACGCCTCAACCTAAACCTCAAGCCTTCGAGAATCCTGAATAATAATGCCTTAACTCCTAAACCAGCAAGAATCCGCAAATAAACCCTTACAGAAACCCTGTCAGGATGGCCCAGGCTCGAGCACAATCCTTGAAAATGCCAGCGGAGTTCTCGCGAGGTATAACGGATCTCAGGCAGGCTTGGGGATGTCAGGGGTTGAGGGTTTAGAGTTAAGGGATAGGAGTGTAGGGCTTGGTGTTTGGAGGTGAAGGTTTAGATCTTAAGGTTCAGAGTTAAGGGTTCAGCGCAATAAGGCACTACCAGGGTTCTCAAGTGTTCTTGAGAGGCTCAACAAAAGACTTCATGTGGGTAGCCCTGGTATGTGGGCTGCTATCATAGGGTCGCTTACAATCTGCTTGATGCAGCTTGCTGCGGGTATGATCTCGATCGTTAACGAGGAGTTCATGTGGCTTCACGGCGTCTGATAGGAGTCCTACACATATCAGGTGTTGGATCTGGTGGTTGGTGCATTCGTTGTTTTATTATGGCTTGGGGTAAGCTCTAGACTCGAGCCGCTTGTCTTAGCACCCCAAGAGGACAACAACTCCACCCCAAACCCTAAAACAGGTCGGGACATTGCAAGGCAACGACACGTCCTTCGCATCATCTTTTGTTGTCGCACCCATCTGGGCGAAGTTGCAAAACAACACCGGGATGGAGTTTCCCGGCTCAAGACGTCTAGGTCGCTTAGCTTTTAGAGGTAGGGGTTTAGGGCTTTAGGTTGAAAGGCTTAGGACTTCGGGCTTTTAGGGTTTACCGCTCCCTACAAGCACAAACTCTAAGCCCTAAACCCCTAACCCCTAAACCCTACACCCTAAACCCCTATAGACCCGAAGCCAAAAACCCTCTGTCTTCCGGGGACACTAAGCAAGCCCATGTGTCCGAAACCCAAATCCTCGAAGCCGAAGCCAGAGAGCCCAAGGCTCCTCGATTTGAGAAATAGCCGTAGTCCATGATAAGATATCCCGAAGATGCGAAAAGTGCATTCGCGCATGCACGCATGCATGAATGCATGGTATTGCATACACATATATGTGCATGTGCATACAAAAATACATGCAATCATACATGCATGCATGCATGCAATCATACATGCATACATACGTACATACATACATACATACATACATACATACATACATACAAATCACATACATACATAACAAAGCATACATACAAGCACACAGACAGGAAGGGCAGACAGACAGGCAGGCAGGCAGGCAGACAGACAGACAAACAGATAGACAGAGAGACTGACAGACGGAGACAGAGACAGAGACAGAGACAGGACACAGACAGAGACAGAGACAGAGACAGAGACAGAGACAGACGGACACAGGCGGACACTGACGACACAGACAGACACTGACCGACACAGACAGACACAGACAGACAGACACAGACAGAGACAGACAGACAATCAGACATGCGTACCTGTTACATGTGCCTGAGAAGAAGAGTCATTCATGGCTAAATTTGGTGACCCCCTTAACCCTGAACTCAAACCCAGGTATACAGTGGTCCTCATGCCGCAGGGTTCCCACCTGGGCAACAAGATTCTGTTCGGCTTCGGCAATTTGGCGGCTGGTAGGGTTTAGTGGCTTAGGGTTTAGGGCTTAGGGGTTTAGGGTTTAGTGTTTAGGGTTTACTGTAGGGGTTTAGGGTTTAGGGGCTTGGCAGGATGTACACAAGTTTTAGGGCCTTGGGAATTGTTGTGAAGTTCTGGTAGTTGTTGATTACTCAGCCAATTAGCCAAGCTGCTGTCCAGCTCTTCGCAAAGAAGATCACGCATGAGCGTCTACGGGCCTACATGTAGTCACTGTAAGTTACAGTATACAGGTGTGTACATGTCAGGATGTATTTACACATATGCCTGTGCTTGCACTGAACTGCTGCAATGTGGGTCAGAGATGGCCAAAATCTTGACCCGAAATTCTTGGGCCTGTGTGGGAGTCACGCACGTGCAGTGTGACTTTATGTGCGCCGTATAAACCTAACTCAGCCGTAAATGTGACTTAGCCGGCAAACCTGCAGTCTCAGTCAGTCTTAGTCCAGTACTCTCTTTCTCGGGCCCACATAGCTTGCATCCTCTTTCTTGAGTTGTGGTCGCCGCCCCGCAACCCAGGCATCGTCCCGGCAGTGATGGCGGTCGGTTTGGCGCTCTGCACCTTGCCATGCTTTCTGATGGACTTGGCCAGAGGCCAAGTTTTGACGCAAGTCGGAAAGGAGACTCCAGAGGAAGACTCCGTGAAGGAGCCTCCAAAGGAAGACTCCGCGAAGGAGCCTCCACAGGAAGACTCCGCGAAGGAGCCTCCAAAGGAAGACTCCGTGAAGGAGCCTCCAAAGGAAGACTCCGCGAAGGAGCCTGCACAGGAAGACTCCGCGAAGGAGCCTCCAAAGGAAGACTCCGTGAGGCAGCCTCCAGAGGAAGACTCCGCAAAGGAGCCTCCAGAGGTAGACTCTGCGAAGGAGCCTCCAAAGGAAGACTCCGTGAAGGAGCCTCCAAAGGAAGACTCCGAGAACGAGGACCCTGTCAAGTTCTCCTATCACGAGTTGGAGCATCTCGAGCAGATCGGGGTACAGATGGGCATTGTTATGAAGCCGGTCTTCGTTTTGCAGCCTTCCAACTTCACCTGGGCCACGGAGCTCTGGGTAACACAACTCAGCTTGGCCGCTTTTGCGGCAGTCCAGCTCTTCGTCTCGGCAGTTTTCCACCTCCGCCTATTGCTTTTAGAACCCTTCATGGTGTGCATTGAGGTAGCAGAATATGCTCTGATCCTGCTTTGTTGCATCGCTCTGGTTCTCGGGAAACAAGCGGCGGCGAAAACAACACGGGAATATGCAATTTGCCCGTCGACGATCAGAGAGCAGGATGGGGCTGTACAAGCTGTGTCAATAACTTATCCTTGTGATTGCTGAATCCTTGAGCCTAAACTAAAATCCCGCGCACCCATTTTACACCCTGCACATCCCTGGACCCCACGTGCAGGACATCCAGACGCTGTTGAACAAGCATCTTCGGAGAATGAGCCTTCTGCCCTTTGTCCCCACGCTGCTGCTCATCTACTGGTGTGCAGCTGCGTTTGTTGTGCAGCCCCTGCTTGAACAAGTCTCACAGAAGTCATTAACGCTGGACAGTGCTCAGCTCTTCAATAGGCTCTACAAGGCAACGGGACTCCTCAACAACGAATGCCTTCTCTACTGCTTGTTCTTCAAATTCATGGTGGACGCATCTGTTCTGGCTCGTACAGTGCAGTCTCATGCAGAGGCAATTGCCGAGAAAATCGACGTCAAAATCATTCAGGAATACAAGGAGTTCTTCTCTAAGGGCAAGGAGAAGGATGAAATTGGTACCAAATGGCTGGACAACCTGCATATCTCGATAGTAAGGTTGGCGAGAGTGGTACTGCCCCGACTGGGTACGATTAGTGGGCCAATCCTGGCGTTTGCAATTTGCAACTGGGCTCTCGGGTTTCTCCGCATGTTCCGTCACTTGGCTGTTGCTGCCGGTGACGGTATGTCGCGCAACACAGATGCAGCCACCTCCGTTCTGCAGGTGCTCTTTGTCCACCTCCCCATTGGCTTGCTGTGCCTGCTTCCTCTGGCGCAGGTGTCAGATTCTTGTGATGTACTGCAGGAGAAGGTGAACAACCTGCGAGAGGTGGCTCATCCCAGCGACATAGATCCCATCGATCGGACGGAAGCCTACATGCAAGGTGCCAATCGCGGGCAAGGACTTGGCTATCAACTGTATGGCACGGGCAGCTAGGACGAAATGGCGCTACTCTCCCGTGTGTCGTGACTCTTGAAGTCCTTGCATAGAGTTCCGCTTCTGACGATGATGCTGTTGCTGATGAAGATTCCTTGTCAACGGGGACCTGTGCCGACTCTAGCAGTTACCTCGTCGTCGTCCTCGTCGCGCTTTCCGTCGTTCTTGCGGTTGATGTTGCTGTTGCTGCCGTTGTTATTGGAGGTGCTGCAGCTGCTGATGCTGCTGCTGCCAAAAGCTCTAAGCCCTAAAACCCTAAACTCTAAACCCCTAAAACCCCCTCGACCCATTTTTTCGAGAAAATTCAAAGGCATGGTCGTCACGAAGCGCGCGCTCCTCGCCTTGTTTGCAAAAGCGGCGGGGTTGGCGTCCCTGATCCTCTCCGCATCCTATCAGATCATCAAGCTGCAACTTGGAGTTGTGAAGGTCAGGGACGCGATGGTCATGATGATGGTGACGACGATGCGGAGGATGATGCGGGTGTTGATGATGACGATGATGATGGTGATGATGATGATGATGATGATGATGATGTCGATGATGGTGATTCTTACACCTGACAGCCTGAACTCTAAACCCTGAATCGTAATCCCATGGTGATGATGATGGTCACACCACAGAGTTTGAGACCTGATTTGGGATCTACGGCCAAACACGACCTTTGTCGACATAGACGGTCATCGAGCCAAAACGAGCAAGGTTGTTAGCATGCTAAAAACCCAATATTTAATATCCAGTAGTTTCAGGAGTTGGTAGGGCCCATCGTCAAGAACCAACATGGGAATGAGAAATGTATGCGAGCCTGAAATTGTCAAAAAACGCCTGAGAACTGACTGCAGCGCGATGCTGGGCCGAGAGCATCTCCCAGACCCTACCTAGACCCTTGACCCGTAGCACCTTGAACCGTAGCACCTGTCTTGGGTGAGATACCTGTAGTTAGAAGCCAAGAGTAAGAATATAAGGTAACTGCAGATTTATGGATTAGGGTGTTTCGGTTGTAAGTGTGTTGCAAGGAAAACTCGGTGTCGAGCATCTTCAGCTTTTCTGAGACCTTTCCGAGAGCTCAGCTGAGGCAAAGCAGCTACCGGCAGAGCTTGGAGGAATTTCAGCACGCCTGAGATCTACAGTTGGCTAGGTTTGCGTGTATTGGTCCTCTTATCTTCTTGGCTTCTATTTAAAGCAGACTTGTCCGGAACCTTGGTCCAGTGCCTGCATGCACGGTAGCACAACGGGTCACAAGATCTTGACGAAGCTCCTTGCGCATGGAAAGGTGTGACCACTTATTGCTGCTGTTTAGTGTTTAGGGCTTTGGGTTTAGGGTTTAGGGTCTGGCTGCTTCGCCGCCCTGCAGTTCACCTCTGACTAGAACCGGTTGCATCGTACCAAAGACAAGCTTTTTCGCGTATAGTAACTTCCTTCTGTAGCTGTGAGCATGATACAGGTAATTAGGCTTATGGAAATAGTTGCACAGTAGCTTCTCGACTCTTCCGCAGGAGGGAACCTCAATTGCAACGACCAAACACGACACAATGAGGATCTCAATGATTAAAGCGGCCCAGCGTTGGTGTATGCTCTAGTCTGGCTATATAAGGGGGCTATTTCCTTGGATATTTCCAAACATCAGACCTTCAGACATGTAGTGCAGAAGCCTGGCTTAGAAAACCCTAGTGTATTAGCTATGTTCCGTAACGCCCTAGCACCTTAAAGCCCCCAATACAGGGGCCTGAAGAACTAACAATGCCCTTCTTTAGGGTTCCTTTATCATAGTTATGTATAACAGATACTCGCAAACCCCATTCTAGTTCTCAAGGCACCTAATGTTAGCGCTTTTAGTTCTCAGTTGCTGCTGACTGAGGGAGCGGAAATGCGATCCAAAGCCGAGATGGATCTTCAAGTGGGTGCGCCCTCCTTTATTGATGGGGGTTCTACATGAAGTTGCTCTAAGGGTTCGTATCATAGGGTTCTAGTCGCATGAGAGCTCTGCAGGGTTTAGGCTGTTGGCAGGCCTGGGTTTGGGGTATTTTGGGGGGCCTTGAAAGGTTGGAGGAGGGTGGAGGCCTGGCTTTAAGGATTAGGGTTTGGGATACTGCCCCCCCCCACTCAGTAGCAGTTGAGGGATATTCATAGTATGGATATAGAAGGCCCCTTAAGAGTAGCCCGATTATAGACTGTTCCTGTATGAGGGCAGTACCCAAATTAGGGCTTAGAGGTTCGCGGATTTCGGATTTTGGCGGTGGTGGTTTGTTGAGTCTCAGGTCGCGAGTTCAGGGCCACCGTTGGTGCTACTATATCCTCCCGATGATTACCATGGTGGGGGTTCGTATTTTGTCTGCTGATGGCAGGACTAGGGTTTCTAGACATTCCGAATAATTTGCGCCTTCAGGCTGTAGTGGGTTTTTGCAGTTCAGCTTAGGCATCGGGTGCTGCGGTTTGGGGGTGTCAAGTCCGTCTGCTGGTCTAGGGTGCTGCAGAAGAATAATGGGCTGAATACTTGTATGCTGCACTGTCTGTTGCAGTGCACTGCAGTCAGTACTACCAGACTGCACCCTTTGTGAAGCGTTGAACGCACCAGATGCACGGAAGCCTCAAAGGAACCCTAGTAGAGGAGACCCCTGCCGCACCAAACCCGCAACCCTAAACCCTAGACACTTCCAGGACCCAAGTGTCTCGATGACTATCGCCGGCAGCTGGTCAACATATCCGGGAGCCTGGCCGCTTGCTCCTGATTAGCGCCTACCCAATCCTGCTTTCTTTGGGCTCCACATTGTGATTTCCTTTTGTAGGTCATTTTCAGAGGTAGGTTTGAAGGTGGTTAACGTAACCCCCTAAGCAATTGAATTGGGGCTCGGCTTTCAGTATTCGACCCTTCTTCCTTTCGTTTCGGGGGATGAGTGGTTTTTTATTCTGACAATGACTACTGTGACAGGTACTGTGACCTTGGCTTTACAAGTCTTGGTACCGTTATTGTCATTGTCTTGGTTTCATTGATCTCGTGACTCTCTTCGGGATGTCGGTCCCAGAGGACCCCACTGTTTTGATTGTTTTCTGGTGGAGGTTATTCTTCCTGGGAATCTCGTCAAGCTTAGGGGATCCCTCGATTCAAACCAAAGAACTCAGCAAGGGGATTATGATTTAGGGATTGGGGTTTTGGATGTTAATGTGGTGAGCCCACCCGTCCAACAACAGAAAACAGGTGTTGGGGGTTCTCGAGGGTCACTGTGTAGTTTCTACGTTAAGGTCTCGATATTGGTGAATCGTAGTCCACGATGACCGCAAACGACGGAGGTGCAACATAGGGGCTTTGCAACAAAAATGAAGCTGGCATAGTTGCCAATATTCATAATTTGGGTCCCTGTTTATCACAAACATACTATAATGTGTCCCTCAATACATCTACTCTAATCATTAGTTAAGACTATTAAGACTTCTATATTACATGGTTTCATAGGGTCATACTGGGGTGCTTCAGGGGTTGATAGAAGAGTTTCCTGTGCATGCTTCCAGTTTGATTCACGTAGTGACGTAGTGCTGCCCTAGACCCCGTTGCATACCATTGGGTATACCACACTTGTTGGATGTCTCTCGCGGTCTCTCTCTCTCTCTCTCTCTCTCGCTCTCTTTCCATGTATATACATATATATATATGCACATACATGCATGCATACATGCATACATACATGCATACATACATGCATGCATAGCTATATAGATAGATAGATAGATAGATCGATAGATCGATAGATAGATAGATAGATAGATAGATAGATAGAGAGATAGATAGATAGATAGATAGAGAAAGATATCATAGCCGATCATACTTGGAACTTAACCTTTCTGGGCTAGGGTAATCAGCCCCTACGACTTAAGCGGCCAGTTGTGATAGCTTGGGGATGCAAGTTGCGCTTTTTGCTTTGCAGCCTTCTGACTGCTCATGATAATATTCTCCCCTCTAGAACTGAAAGGACCCACTTTTTTGGGCGCATAAATTCAGCAACTAAGACTTCAATCCTGGAAGTCTCGACGTCGAAGCCTCAGTGCCTCCAGAACAAGCTTCCCCAACAAGGGTTCTTGTCCACCTGGACACCTACGCTAGTTCCGGCCAATTTATGACTCTTCGTCTGATGACGTCATCCTGATAATTGCAAACCACAACAGCTACAATCAGGAACCACCAAGCCGGCTGAAGCAACTTGCAGGCCAAGATCTCCGTCGCGGCTGGTGGGGCTGGGGCTGAGGCTGCGCTACCTTCGTCTGGAGCTGAGGAGGCCTGTTGCGCCCCATGAAAGTGCCAAGCCCCCAAACGCCCAAACCCCAAAGCTACCACAAAAAGGGACCCGAAAATCTACTACCAGAGACCCCCCCCCATAGTATGTTCACTTAAACTATAAGTTCCTTAACAAGAGCCCAAGGGTCTGCGCTCTTCGGAGGCCGAGGTCTCTAGATCGGATATTGGCAGCCTCCTGTTTAGGGTTTATGGGGTCTAGGGTTCTTTGTTGTTTGATAGGGTTTAAACCGGGGTTTGTGAGATATTTGGGGGCTTGGTAGACCCATGATTAATTTTCCTTCCTCCCTGTATATGGTTTGTTAATCAATGGGAATGATGACATTTCGGCAGTGAATAAATCAGGATCTACACTATGGGACATCGATCTTGATTGCTGATGGCTGACCCTTCGGTAGCGTGCGCCGGGGGACATTGGAGTGTTGAGGAGACCTTCGGAGTCATAGGCGCCCACATGAACCGCAATCGGTGAACTTGTTTCAAGCGTGAACTTAGCAACAAGGAGCCCACCCCTTGGTGGACTATGTGATCACTATACACGTGTGATAAGGGAACCCTTTATTTCTACTGGTGACCATGAGGGAGAGGCTTTGTGTTCACATGTTGGGATCTTGAAAACCCTGAAACACAAACGCTTATGGCATCAGCCGGATTTACGGTTTAGGTGTCAGGAATTCGCCTTGGCATTATAGGGTCTGCGCGCAGGTTCAGGGCGTGTCGACTTGGATTATTCTACACAGCTCGTCATAGCTCCTGGCTATGATAGTCGAGTCGCGAGGTAGGTAACCTGAAGCCTTGACCCTTTGCAGCATGTCAAGTCATACCATATAACGGTATAGCACTAACCCGATCGGTTTTTCGGCCCGGGAATTCAATGACTCAGGGCTGCGTCTGGGTCTTGAGGCCGACCAGGAGGAGGAGAGGGAAACTGCTGAAGAAAAGGAAGGACTTCTGCCCTCTACTGGGAATGAGGCAATCGACCAGTTGCCACATGGACGCGTTTTTGGGTTCATGTTTTGGCATGAGCTTGTACGGAGGTTTAGCTTGCGGGGTCGACTGCTGTCCACCTGACAACTTGATCCGAACCAGGGTTGAGGGTTTAGGTTCTAGAGGGGGTGAGGGTGTTGCATCAGGGCATGCCGGCACCTCAGTCCGTGCTGCAAAGTGTACTTTGTTGTACAAAACTACCCCTGCGGATTCCTTGTTTGAATTAGCTCAACATTTAGATTTCAGCCCGAAATCTTTCCATTGTCAGTATCAGCAGCCCCTTCTCTATTAAGCAGGACGGCGCTAACGCAGGAGCCTGAAGAGTGATCATCGCGAGTTCGGTTCGTAGTCTGTACGTGCTTACGCCCATGAGCCTTTTCGGACAGTTCCTCAGTGCTCTTATTTGTTCATGTGTTGCTCAGTGTCACTGAAAGCTGTGAGCATTTGTACCGGTTCACTAGTCGTAGTGTTGTCGGCTTGTGGCCTTAAGGAAGTTCTTGCTTGTTACGCTGTTTTTGCATTCCGGGGGCTAGCCGAGTTTCAGCATTCCCGCTACATGTTCTTTTCCGCCACAAGTCAAACTCAACCCCTAAGCCCGAAGCACCTAAACCCTAAACCCTATGAAACCTAAAGATGTGTGAATTACCGCTTTTGCCTATCACTTGATGGATGTTGTGTAGTGGCGTCCGTGGCGGAATCGTGGTTCGTTGCTCTAGAGTACAGAATTCAACATGAATTTGTTGCCTGGAAGCACGAGCACTACGAAGGCAATGCTGCTGGGGCTGCAAGCTTCCTTGCCTGCTGCACGCGAGTGTGAGAGTCGAAAACCAAAGCCCTACAACCCTAAACCCCCTAAAGCCCTACACCCCTCTTGATGGACGACGGTGTGGTCTGGAGCGATTCGGGTCATGTTCAGAGGAAACTCAAGCAAATTTCGAGGGTGCTACATGACTGCGGCCTTGAGCTTAATCCGGCGAAGTGTAAAGTGTACTATTCGCCCTTCGCGGACCCGAGGCAACAAGTTAAAATTCATGGCACCGTCATCCCTCGCAAAAAAAAAGGTCCTCGAGATTATGAGCCTTCTCTTCTACGTCGATGTCTCCCCTCGGAGCTGCTTGCCCCCCCTGATCACCAAAGCCCGGAACAAGTTCTGGGCTCTCCACCACCTGTTGAGGTCTAGAACTCCAATTCGGAGCAGGTTGCAGCTTATTGAGCGCATCCTCGGAGAGTACCCTCATTCCAGATGTGTAGAGCTTATGCCTTCTCAATGCGGTCCAGCTCCAGTTGATCGTATGGGCCATGCGGGTGGGCAAGAAGAACGACGAGACGTTGCTTCATTTCAAGAAGAAGGCCTTCAGGGGACAACTCCTCCATCGCTTTGTAGGTAAACGCTGGTCGACGGTGTGGCTGGAGCATACTGGAGCGATGGTGGCTCTTTGCAGGCCACAGGGCTAGAGGGCTCTATGGGGAAGTGCCGAGTGCCGCCTCCATTGTGGGTGCCGATCGTGACCTTCAGTGGTGGAAGGGTCAGCAGAGAATCACAGATGGTTCAGGGATCCGTCATCCTCGCAACCACTACCCCAAGTTGAACAATATGGAAAGAGATATGAACTGGGCTGCAGGGGGTTGCTCGTGGCGTGCTCTTGCACAACAAAGGGATGAATGGAGAGCTGCACTTCCAGCGTGGTTGGACCTGAAAGATCTACCTTGGGCGTGAGGGAGGCAAGGTGCGTTGGAGAATTGATGGATGCAGAGGGTTTGGGCCAGAGCGAATGAATTGTGGCGTGACAATGACCGTCTCTGTACCTCCTTGGCTTCTGACACCTTTTGATCCTCGGAGCCGCCCGCTGTGCCATGGCGATGGTGCTGTCGATGTTCCTTTACATGATCCCGGGCTTTGCCGTTCTCGCAAGTTCGCGTGCCCCGCCGACTGGGGACCTCTAAGAGGTGCAGTCGGGCCGAGATTTCCCAAGGCGCTCCTCGCGCCCCGGCACGACAATCTCTCGTTTTCGTGTTCCGTGCTGACTTGATGAAGGAGGTCCTCCACGAGACTACAGCAGGAACTACCATGGCCTTGACGGACTCGATGTGGAACACGTCGGCCCCGAGACCCACTACTCCTTCGACTACCTTCCTCGGAATTGACAGGCAGTGGTGGAAGGCACGGTGCCTCTCTTCGAAGATGGACATGACTGAGGGTGTGAGACTCTCTCCACCCGAGCGCAGGCAGCAGGGCATTTGCTCCGATGGTTGGCCCATAGAGCAGTGAACCTGAATAGTGGCTTCCTCTTGACACATATGGAGGGTCGCACTGCCACACTCACTGCCCTCCTGGTGGCAATGAGGGATGTGGTGGATGCGGGATGCACACTTGCATGGGGCACAGAGCTCTACGAGTGGTTGCTTGACGATTGGGCCTCGGTTCGCGGAAGCGGGGCGATCGATCTCCATGGATATGCCATGCATCGTGCTGTTTGGTAGGCCACCTCCCTCTGTGACACCACCGTCTTCGCCGGTCTCGGTTGGGAATACCACAAAGGAACCCTCCCGACCTACGAAGCGACGGGCCTTACAACTTCTCTTGTGCGCAGGCTCTGACGCCCATCGCCAGTCGATGGAACCAACGGTGCCACTCGTTGAAGCCTCGAGTTCGTCTATCAGGTGGCAACGATTGTCGACCCTGACCGAGATGGGGAGGCGAATGACGAGGACCCCACAGCGGCCGGGGAAGAAGATTTGCTGGTACATGCTGCGCTCTAGGCTGAACAAGACCTCCAGGCTGAACAGGAAGCGGACCGCAAGAGAAAGAAACAACAGGACCGGGTGCTGCTGAACACCCCAGCGAGCACTGATAGACCTCACAGGGTCTGTGTGACGGGAACTATGGAGGGGTGTGCTTCGTCGCCGGCGGCCACTCTCCAGTTCGTGCTGCCGCGTGGGCGAGTTGGTCATCTCAACCTGCAGTTGCGCTTCGAGGAGATCCAGGGGAATGAGGCGGACACGTTCATGGTACCGAGGACTGAAGCACAGCCGAGGCCGCGCGAGGGCAACTTTGATATACTTTAAGGTCTGTGGCGACAGGAACACTTTAAGGGACTCAGATTGCGCGGCGTTGGACTTGAATGGGCGGGTGTCTTTCTCCACCAACGTGCAGCAGAAGAAGAGGGTCTGGCGACAGAGGGAGGAGGGGCGACTGGTTCACGTAAAGGTGAATATCGGACTTCTGCTGTGGTGTTGGAGCTTGATGAGGTTAATGACGGGGACCGAAGAGGGAGAAGTCTGTGGGGCTGTTCCAGTGCTGAAGGGCCTTTGGTGAGTGGTGTCCGGTTGTGGATGCCAATGCATGAGGACTTGGTGTTCAAGTGTTTACAGAGCCTGAAGTCGGCTCGATTGCCTGCCGCTAGTGGGCTCTCCTTACAGTAGACCTTGCTGGATGGAAAAACGGCTTTCAAAAAAACTACTCCCCTCAACTTCCTAAACCTCCTAAACCCCTTGCAACCTGGTCTTTGTCAAGTGTGTTCCCGGTATTGGGACTAAATGCACCAGGAGGGAGGCAAAACCCAAAGGCTTTCGTCTGACAAACCCTGACTCCAACTACTTATTAAAGCCCTAAACTACATAAGTATTCCAAATACCTGAACTACTTGAACTACCTAAACTACTAAAACTACCTAAATTATTTGAACTACTTAAACTACCTAGGTAGCCTTCGAACTACCTCAACTACCTAAACTACTTAAACTGCCGAAACTACCAAAACCCTAAACCCTGAGTGCCAAGGCTCGATGTGGCCACCGACCTGATCCCTGTGGTTGGCTCCGCGAAGTCGCTAGCGCAGGCGGAGACCAACAATGAGGTGCTGCTGGCGACGCGGCGGAAGAGTTCTTAGGGGCTGTGTAGGAAGCCTTTAACCTTTTGGGGCATATAATCCTACTATACTTCCAAGGTTAACTCTTTCTGGGCTAAGATCCTGAGCCCCTCGAAGTGAATAGGACTTAGGTGTTTATGGAACTGGGGTGTTCAGAAGTTTATTGATGTTTAGGGTTTGGGGATGAAGGTTTAGAGTTGACTGGGTTGTTGTTACGGAGTTCAGTTTAAGTTGTCATAATAACGAGACCATATTCAGGTACAACAGATCCCTATGAATTATGGTAACTTCTACTAGACTCGACTCCTTAACAAGAACCCAGTTTAGGGCTTGAAGCAGATTCTCAGCTCTTCGGAGAAGAGCACGATTTTGCAAAGTCTGCAGGGTGTGAACGGCCCAAAGTCGACGCACGCTGACTTGGACCCTTCATTGCACAAACCCCGAAACCCTAAACGCTGAACCGTGAACCCCCAAGCCCCAAAGCAAACTGAAGAGTCTCAGTCCCTCGCGGTCGTCAGTGTTCGGCTTGCAGTTTCTGGAACCCTGGTCGCTGAAGACGACAGTTTGATTACAACACTGATAACATTGAAAATGAACCTGTGATTGCTATTCACATAATCAACAATACTTATAAGTGTAACAGTACTATATAGACTATATGTATGTGTACATATATATGTATATATGTATGTATGTATGTATGTATGTATGTATGTATTTCACCTCTTCGCGAGACCTTGCTGTGCAGTGGAAGCCATATCAGGTACGCGCGGCGCTTTTGCATACAGGTGAGGCTGCCTCCAGGGGACACTATCGCAGCATTTTGCGGAACGGTGAAAACAT
>CAJNJA010009957.1:0-14487 GCA_905231915.1 Symbiodinium necroappetens | reverse complement strand
GTATGAGTATGAGTATGAGTATGAATGTGAGCGTTGTGTGTGTGTGCATGTGTATGTACGCCTCATGATCCCACTTTTGAGTGTGTAGGCACGTATGCTAAATGTACGAATGCATGTATGCATCGTTCTCTCGAAATTGTGTACTAGATATACACATGCATGTGTATATATATATACACATATATACATATAGACAGACATACATACATACATACATACATACACATACACATACACATACACATACACGTACACGTACACGTACACGTACACGCACACGCACACGCACACGCACACGTACACGTACACATACACATACACATACACATACACATACACATACACATATACATATACATATACATATACATATACATACACATACATACATATACATATACATACCTGCATACACATATGTACACACATGTACAGCAGTCGTGCTGGAAGCTGAGGGACTTCTTGCAGATGTTCCTACACTCAGGGGACGTCATGTAGTCATGTAGGCTCGCATGTGGCTAAGTTTGTAACTGCTTCTGGCTTCTGATTCGACAGGCTATGCAAGTGTGGTTGGGGTGACTCCCCTGTCGGTCAGTGCCTGTTGTCACAACACGCATATCCGGTCGCCCTGCACCCGGAGAACGTGCATCACCAAACAACGAGTCAAGGTGTCTCTAGAAACGTGGCTTCCTGCATCCGCATGGCATTCATCCTTGCCCAGCTGGCATGCTACAGCTGCTATATAGGCTACTGGCTTCAGGGCTTGCGTGATTCATAAACCTCCGTAGGGTCATTCCCTGCTCTCCTCCTCCTCCTGCATCGGAACCGGAGGCTCGGGCTCCGGCACCGGAGGCTCCGGCACCGGCACCGGCGTCTCCTTCTCTTCCGGCGCCGGGTCCTTTCGAGTCAAAGCAACCGAGGACCATGAAGTCCCAAGCTTACAGGGACGATGAGCCCACTATCTTGGCTCGCCAACACATGCGGTACTGCCAAAATCTGAAACGGAAGTTCTTACGACGTTGCGCCATCGGTCCTTGCTCTTGCTCTTGGCCTTCTCGCCGTTCTCCAGCTTGCCAGCAGAGATCTCCTTCAGGGCTTCGTGCGAAAGGGGTCAGGAGTAAGGCGTGGCCCGCTGGTGCAGCCCCTCGTGAGAAAGGATTCTAAAGGACTTTCCGGCAGTTTTGCCTCGACTGCTGCTTCTTTTCGGTGTCTGAGGCATTAAATTTAACGCATCCAGCCTCGAGCTTGGAGTCCAGCTGCTGGAGTAGCTTGTCCGCTCGCGGTAAAGGCTTCGACTCGTCTATCAGCCTCGAAACTGAAAGCAGTGAGCCGTGATTTTGGGTAATGAACGGAAAGAGATCGAACCCGTCTCGCGAGTTGATTTCAAGCCTACTACTAGCGCGCAACGGGGAAGATGAGAAGGAGGTACATCGAAAACAGGTAGTGAGATGCTTACGTATGTTGAATGGCTTGGAGAGAGAATGCGTGAAGCCCTGGGGGGACAGTGGGCTTGCATTCGCATTCTAGGTGGATTAGCTGCGGCACTGGTTGTTATCTCCCGACACACCATCCCAAGTAACAGTGTGCAATGTGCAAGTGCAATGTTTCGACTATGGCAAGGACGATGGATGGAACGGCGGGGCGCCGAATGATGTAGTCTCATAGCTATCAGCGTGAGGAATGAGAACACCTCCGTACCTCCCAGAACTAGCCAGGAAATTCGTGGCAGGTCGCTTAACCGCCGGTGCAGCTGCAGGTGGAGGTGTCGCTTCCAGGTCTACCATGGCTACCTGCTCAGCCACGGGAGCTCTCATACCTAGTTTACAGATTGGGGGAAACCATGATCCAACAGACTAATTAGATCATTTACATACTTTGGGTGGGTGCAAGCCTGAAGTGTACCATTGCAGTCGCTGCCTTGCTGCGGGAGCGATGAGCCGTTCTCTGCTATTTGGGTTTCATGGCTCCGCGCTTGCGGGGGGGGGGGCGGGGGGGGCAAACTAAAGAACTCCATGACGCAACTTCCGACATGGAGCTAATCTCCATCTAATCGCAACACACAAGATCCCTTTCCTTTGGAAGCCTGATGCCGTTTCAGATAGCTTGTGCGAGACCGCTTTAAGAGGAGCTTGTGCCTGCTTGGTGCTCAGACCTCAGACTTTCGTTTTTTGTCCCTTGTTGCCGATGTCCGAGTTTGTCCTAAAGGCACAAAAAACAAACCTGAAAGACAACCAGACAGACAGACAGACAAACAGACAAAAAAACAAACAAACAGAACAAACACAGCAAACAAGCAACTAAACAACCACGCAAGGTACACAAAAACACATTGACTTGATCCTAGCCCCCCGCCGGAAAAATGAAAGTGCCCACCTTTTTCGGCTCCTTGGTTGGTGGGCTGGCGCTCGCAACGAGGACCGCAATCTTTGCCTGTCCCTCTTCCTGGCAAGGCAAAGCTTAGCAAGACAAAAGAATTCTGTTGGTGACTTTGTTGTGGTAGACAGATTGCTTGGGAAGCATGATTCTGGGCCTTCGGGCTCGCAGGTGCCTAGACATGTCATAGACTCACAGCCCAACACGTCGCGGAGTTCTATCATGTTGCTGAGGTAGACGCGGTCGGTTGCCGAGTGGCCGTCTTGACTTTCATCCGAAGTGGGAAGACGACGAGGGATCCCTCCTTGATAGCGGTGTCGGTGTCCTGCCACGGCATCACTTCTTTTGGGGGAATCTCCTGAAGGCTCAGAACCAAGGCTGTGCAGCGGTCTGACTGCAGATGACTGCAGTCTGCAATAGCCGGCACGGTTTTTCTTCAGGTACTCATCTAAGTCCCTTTGACAAACCATACGTGACTTCATCAAGCGGGCGGAAGAGCCTAAAGAAACATAATCACAGCTTCTCGAATATGATGGCCCTCAACACCGACTTGATTTGCCTATCGGCTTCCATACTGGAGCCTCTTGAGTACATCAGTTCTGGAGCTACAGAGCTCGGAAGCATCCAACCGCAACTTCGGGATAGTTGGAGGGTCACAGTTCTTGTGTCGCTGCTGGAACCACTGACGACGACGACTGCTGCGTGCAAAGGTCCTTCTTGAGCTTCTGGATTTTGCTCACGCCAGGCTCCTGGCGGACATGGGTCTTGCACTATGATAATTGGCAATGCCCCAACCCACCCACCCTGAACTGCTGTACACTCGCACAACTCGGAGAATCCAGGCGAGGTCTATCGAGCCCCGTCGGCGTGAGACGATGACAAGGTCAGGGTTTTAGGGTTCCGGGTTCTGGGTGTGCACAGCAGCTTCTTGCAATCCCAACAGTACCGCAGAAACCCTCAGCAGGTGTCCTTGACACGGCGCATAAGACAGATACCAAGCAATCGAACTACCGAGCCGGAAGAGGCATCTAAGATAAGAAGATAACTCGAGACGGGGATCCCCCGTCATAAACGTACGTACTTCTATTACTCCTAGTGCTAATTTTGCCAATAGTACTCTTGTGATCATGTTTATTATTTTTAGTCTTTAAATTGTGCTTATATCAGTATTATGATTATTGATATGTATTGTTGTTGTTATTATTATTATTGTTATCATTATTGCTATTATTATTATTCTTATCATTATTAGTGCTTTTCTTACCGGCAAACCGGATTCGCCCAAGCATCCTCCAGGCCGCTACCGTTCGAGGACACGTCGCGCACGCGGAGGTCTGCTGCCGTGGCCGCTCCGGAAGCCGGCTTCCTCGTGGAGGGGCGTCTATCTTCGGGTTTAGGGTTTGGGGTTTATAGGGATTAGGGTTTTAGGGTTTAGGGTTTTAGGGGTTGGGGTTTTAGGGTTTAGGGTTTGGGTTTTCGGGTTTATAGGGTTTAGGGTTCAGGGATATCGGGTTTCGGGTTTTAGGGTTTAGGGTTTAGGGTTTCGGGTTTAGGGTTTAGGGTTCAGTGATAGGGTTTCTGCCTCCCACCTGGCTGGGACAAGCCCGCATTGCAGGGTTCAGTCAGAGAGCACCGTTGATCTCGCGACAATGCAACATCATATGGCCACCGCAGAAAAAACACATTAACAAGTATTCTATACAACCGCGGCTTTCAGCCGCAAGCTTCATTCGACTCCAAGGCACTTGTCGATTAGAAATCAAGTATTTCACTCATGCAACATGATCATCTATCACAGACTCCAGATATGGGTCACCCTCCGAGTTGAAGAGAGCAACAACGCATGCGCTGATTCCAGATTTTCTTTACACACATCGATCACAGTAAAGGCCCATCGTTCGAATTGCAATCACTTCAAGCCCAGTACGGCATCGCATCAAATCTAGCACATCCGGAGGTACACAGGATCTGACATCTCTCTCGACCAGCAAGGGTTTGAGGTTTGGGGTTGCGCGAATCCAGGCCACAGGGTCTCACAACAGCAGAAGGCTTCTTTCACCATTCAAATCTTCGGACTTTCTGCCCAACGCAGCACAACAAAAAACAGCTTTCATGAAACACTCTTACGCCATGACATTTTCAACACTGCCAAGACTACTATGACGTTTAATGACAGTAATGACGTGTACTATGACCTTTGTTACTGCTGTCACTGGTCGTCCCTGTAAAAATACTCTGCGACTCGCTCTTTCGAAGGCCGAGGCACAGCAGTCTAAGCTCCACATGCGTGTTGGAGACGCCCCCAAGATTGACCTGCAAAGGGTTCCAGGATGATATCACATGCTTTTTGCCTGTAACACCAGGAGTTTCAAGGTGTTTTTTGTTCAGATTGCAGGTGATTTAGGCATGCATGCGGCGGGTTTCCTATTCCTATTCCCGGCCTGCATCGTACATTTTGAGCTCCGGCCCAATGTGATGGGATCGCCACCGGCGGTCAGAACTGCCGTCTTCCCTGCACAGGTCGCAGAGATTCGGGTCGGGCCATTGTGCCTGGCTTTTGCAGAATCCCAGCTCCCCCTGAAACAACAAATGCCGGCTCCACATTCCTTAGCACTTTTGCTGTGACTCTGGCATGAAAAAGCATTGAACCGAAACTGGCCATGTACCTGCATCCCAATCCTCACAAACTAGTTCGCCGCCTTAGGGACCGTGGAAGTCTATGTAAATGTAAAGTGAGCTGTTCTCAAGCTATCTTCCTGCATGACACGTAGCTGTATCTGAGTACATACATACATACATACATACATACATACATACATACAAACACACACATACACCTCCTGGATGCGGTTATCACAACCTGCACGCTCGCACATCTAAACGCATGTATCTGTTGTTGTGTACATGTATGTATGTATGTATGTATGTATGTAGGTAGGTAGGTAGGTAGGTAGGTAGGTAGGTATGCATGATTATGTATGCATGTCTGCATGTATATGTATGTATGTATGTATGTATGTATATGTATGTATGTATGTGTGTGACGTATATATATATATATATACATATATATATATACCTACCTGGCGAGAGAGCGGGAGATTCTACTGGAAGCAACCCTTTTCGTGCTGATGCCAGACTTGTTCTGTGCCGTACGGGCCTGGCCCCAGCTCCTGGCAGCAGCTGAAGAATCGAAGGCACGTTCTTACGGTTGCGTGCTTAGTCAGTTTCAACCCTAATCCTGTCCGCTTTGGGGGTTGGGTTCAGGGACTAGGACAAGAGTTTAGGATCTAGTTGCGACTCTCACGCCTGGCAGGGTCTAGGTTCTGACTGATTCTGCGGGGGCTTGACGACTGATAACCCGGTATGCCAGAGTTCATAGAAACCTTTGTGTGCAAAGCCCCCTTCCATTCAGCAAAAGCCATGCGAGCATCAAGGTCCACATTCTCCAAGTTATATCAAGTTACATTTAGCAGGATCTGACTACGAGCTTGGGCCACTTCCGGTCAGTAAGGATCTGGTGTTGTGGAAGTAAAATTCAATAACCGGTCGGGATTTCGAAGTGAAGTTGAATCCGCATTTGAGCAATCGCGTACGATGGCTTCACCTAACTGTACTTCGCTGCTTCGCTCCCATTCCCGATACAGAAGGGGCCACTCTGCATGACGGCTTTAAACCCTAAACCCAATATTGCAATAGTTGATATCATCGTGTACACTAATTTTAGTTATCTTCTATACTATTACTACACCCTGCTAGACAATACTGCTAGACTACTACACTACTAAACTACTGACGTGCTAAACGACTATACTAACCTTACTAACCCTAAGCCCTAATACCCAAAACGACTGTAGACTCTCGGAGCTGAACGAAACCCTGAGCCAAGCCCGAAAAACTTTCGGTCACAGCTCTTGGGGCTCCGAGAGTAGGAGCCGCAACAAGGGCAAGCCAAGGACAGCTTTGGAACCATGAACAAATAGATCATAGAATATACTACTTACAGAAAAATATAAGACAACATGTTACAATCAAAAATTCGAAACACATTAGTATAATACATGCTTACAAGAAACACCGGTCCTACACTACAAAAGAACATAGACATAGTATGTATTGAAATACAGCATATACGACACAGAACATATACTGTGATATAACAGTTGACATAATACACTACAAAACATAAGGTAGCATAGTATGTGTATATATATACACACACACTCTGACACATACAAACACACAAGCACACAACCACACACACACACACCACCCACACACACACACACGCTCACATGTGTATATATATATATACACATACACATTACATATACATACATAGTTGAAAGATCTTGGATCTTGTGCCAAAAACCTTCACATTGACATGACCTATATACTGTAATCTATCATTTGCCACATCACACAGTAAATCTTGCGGGGTATATGCTCTGACACTTGGAGCCCCTTTGCAGCAGGCCGTACATAGATGTCCGGTTTAGGGAACAAGTGGGAAATTATCAGACCTTGACATGCCTTGCATGAGGATTGTCTTGACAACGGGGCTTCTTCCGAGCCCCTAGCTACTCCTGAGCATAAGAATATTCTGTCACCATGACCCCCGGAGAAAGAAGCCTCATTTGCCATTCTCTTTCCGGGCTAGTGCTTGTCCAGTCTCGGCACGGGGGCCGTGGGGCTGCTTGTATCTTACATGCAGAAAGTCAGGGTGACAGCCTAAGATCGCCTAATAGGTAGATACTTCCCTTTTCAAGGTTAGTCCTGATATACGTAAGACTGGGCCAAGTGAAGAGCCCTGTCCTCTCTGGTCGGCTTGAACGTGATGCCTCAGAGTGTGGCAGAGGTTTCCTCTCTGCTTCAATAGCGACCCCAAAAGCTCCAGCTTTTTAAAATAGACCACATACTAGCTATCTAAGTGTCAGAATTGCATGCTCCAAACCCGAAGTTCCAAAAGTTCTGATGAACGATCAAGCACCCAAAACAGGGCCTGTTCAGTACCATGAATCAGGGGACGACCAGACACGATGCAACACGATGCCCATGGCACCCTAAACACACATGTTTCCATGTGCACCTGGCACACATCCCACCCTGAATCGTAAGACACAAGCACAGCATGTTTGCATAGCCTGCCTTTCGTGTTTCATACACGGTACATCTTTCCAAAATCTTCCCATATCAATTGCGACAGTGTTGCTCAAGCTATCCATGCCTGAAGCCATGGCGGAATGCGTGCAGACTGCACGAAGCGGTCTAGCTGTCTTTTCTTGTGGTGTGGTATGGCTGCACTTAGGGTTCCTAAGCGGTTGGGCTCATGTCTGCGTTCTTGCGGCTGTGTAAGGTCCTGCCTCAACAGCCTTGGTGTCCCAAGCATGCGAGCCGTGCCAATGTGTTCTCGCATGGCTTCGTGCTGTCTCAGGCTTGAAGCGGACCTCTTTCAGGCTTGAGCCAACGGGCCATGGGTCGTCATCTTAGTTTGCATCGAAGCCCCATGGAAGAAGCAAACTTGCTGTCCCGAACTTCAGGCAGAAAGAAGCATAGTACCGTAGTTCCATCCAGAATCAGCTGCCCATGCATCGCTGTGACCCGACCAAACTAGTTGTATTGCCGTATAACACGGCATAAGAAGCGGAAGCCACAAGTTGCCCCGTATGTACTTCAACCATACCGAGACTTGGCATATTCGGCACATAACTCCCCAGGTCTCTGTGAATTTCCCTGGCTTGAAGAAAAAAACCTTATGGCCTTATAGCTCTGTGTATATATGGTAGGATTGCATAACATGTAGAACCCCAAAGAAGGTGACAAGTGACCTGCTCGCCTGCCGAGTCCCTACAATAACCCGTCCCGCATCCCGCAAAAGAGGAGTGCTGACTCACGCCTCCTCGAGGTTGCTGCTCTCCAAAGCCTCGGCCTCCTCCAAGGACGGCGCAGAAGTACAATCGGCAGACTAAATCAGCAGCACCGACGTGTCCACGGTAGCCAGTATGAAAGCCCTTCATATGTGTCGAACATGGAGAAACCGACAAACCACGCCGCTAGTAAACGAGGCAGGAGTAGAGTCTACGTAGGGATTATACTGCCTCCATGAAGCTAACAGGGGATGTGAGACTTCCGGCGAGGCGGAAAGCGGGAGCGACAAGGCTGCTGCACTGCTTGGCAGTATTGTCAAAATATGCATCTGAAGCTAAGCAGCCATCGACAAATGCAGCCTTCACAACTTGAACTCAATGCTCACTCCCAGTAGCCCCCCCCCCCACCTCCGCTCGGTGTAAACGTTAAGCTCTCTCACTTCATAGCATTTGATGCCCCATCCTTGCCTTGCCAAGAGCCACGATGGCGGCTTCAAGCATCATGCAGGCCGCGCAAAGGCCTGATCAAGCTACTGCGCAGAAGCGCGCAGCAAGGCACTATGTCTAAGCCTATAAGCTTTTCATATACATGTAGTTCTACAGCTCCCCAGTGAAGGACCAAGTGACACGTACACCGGAAACACAAACATCCTCAAGCTCGATGCGCTGCTGTTCGCAGTTGACATCTTCTCCCAAGGTCACCTCAGACCGCACCTATACCCCCAACAAAATCCACGACTGAAGACCGCTTTGCCCATCACCGCACCTTCTTGGGATCCGTACCTGCCGGCAACCCAACATTCATCCCGTAGGAGGAAAAAGGATGCGCATTTTTGTCGCTGCCAACAGCTGATTCCTTGAAGGACGCCCTCAGGGTGCAAAATTCCATCTGGGGCTTGTTGTGTGTGTGTGTGTTGTCCTGATCGGTCGCCAGCAGTGACAACAAGCTCACTACTGGCAATGTCAAACTTACAATGCCATGCACGCACAGGGCCAGAAGGCCCGTCCATCCCGTCCACAACATCTGGTCCCTGCGTTGGTTTCGAAGTTCAACTTTGGCAACGTGCGAAAAGCCCGAGACAACTGCATGGGCCTGGGCCTGGGTATCTCAAGCCTAAATTTCCTGAATACCACCAAACAGCAAAGCCAGCTTGGTCAGCATGGCCCCCAACTCACATTGCAGCATACTGCGGCTACCAACTACAAGTTCTGACGAGTCGGAACGTCTTACTAGTTAGGACAGGATGATACCAGTGGTTAGGCGTGGGCGCCTACAAGAATAGTTGTCCTAATTATTCCAGCTTAGAAAATCACCCTAAGCTTAATCGCAACGATATAATTCAGTGCTCGACTCCCCCCCAGTCCAGGCGGCACCCTTCCAAGCCCATGCGTAGCTCCCCGGCAGCCAGAACCTCAAAACATCTCAAAGTCAGCGAAGGTCGGACATCCGGGAGTGACTGCTCATTTGTGAGAACGGAGGGTTTAGGAGGTGTTTCATGATTCCCGCACGCGCCGTTTGAGGATTGAGGCTTTGGGCTTGAGTGTTAATTTGAAGTTCTAGGAGTGAGGGGCGTCTCTGCTTTGTTGTTTGGGCTCCGTCATTCTGACACGGATTCCTTCTCTCGTATCTTATATGGAGTCCCGGCGATCATTATTACAACTAGGCATCATCGAACCGTCACGCACACTACGATTGTCGCTATTACTGTTTTGGACTTGCAAATACACGCTCGACACAAGTGCACTACAAACAGAAAGTGAAGCGCAAGCGCAACTAGTCAAGACAGCAGCAGCAGCAACAGCAGCAGTAGCTTCGAAAGATCGCTCTTACTTCGGATAGTGATAGCAGCAACAGGGCAGTTTTGCTAGTCGTCTGTAGATTGAAAGAACAACACCTGAAAATCAAAAGTGCTGCAATAAACAAACTAAGATTCGTGACCAAAACGAAAAAGCTAAATGTCCGGTGTTCACTCATACCGCCATGTAGAAGGCGCAATTGGAAAATAGTGCAGCGCAGAGGCACCGACAGATTTCAGAGTGAACCATACCCCTACAACTTGAAGCTTCATATTTTGTCATTAAAAAGAAGGCGGCTTTCTGAGAGGGCAGCCAAGATAGGCTTCAGCCGCGACAGGGGAGAGCTCGAGCTCTTGGAGCCAGCTCCAAGCCTCGATTTGGGTTTAGGTTCAGGGTTTAAGTTTTATTTTTTGACACCTTTCTCCAACTAGAGTTTAGAGTTTAGGGTTTAAGTTTTTTTTTGTGACACCTTTTTCCAACTACAGTTTAGGGTTTAGGGTTTAAGGAATCTGACTGTAAACGTTGGGATGTTCGGGGGTTTCGGAGACTTCTGGGGCCTAGGGGAGTTCAGGGTTTTTTTGGGGGGACGTTGGGGTTTTTAGGGTTTAGGGGACTTTAGGGTACTAGGGTTTTTAAATGGAGGCTAAGGGGACGGCACCTGGAGAAGGGTTGTATTTTCAAAAACGCGGCAGCAATTAGAAGTATTCGTATTTTAGCCATTTATTCTAACCATTGCGATGATTATTGTTACCACTGATTGTCATTATCATTCATAGCAGTACCGTTATAATATTGTTTTTTTCTACATGCTGTTGTGAAAGCTGGCCTCTTGTCGTCATCGCCAACACCGCCAAGTTGCCGTTACAAACGTTACCAGAAACACTGATGCTTTCATGTTGTTTTGGGGGTTTCGACTCACTCACTCGCACGGGGCTGGCATGGCGTTTGAGGGTCTCGGCTTGCTTGCCAGTGAGACATCACCAATACGAACGATAGCAGAGAGCACGAGCCCCATTTCGAAACTGTGGAGAAGGCTAAGCGCACGAAAGACTACCATAGTAGCACAAACAGTACGAGGGTTTTCGATGCCAGTCGTATATGGAATTATATGGACATCCCGCCATCGTGGGAGCATTGTGCCCATGGCCGTAGCCGGTTCAGCTGCAGCTGTTGCAAAACATTCACCCCGGAGACTCAACAAGTGGACCTCGTAGCCCACTTAATCACGTTGAGTGCCGTTGTGCTCGTCATCCGGTCATGCAGGTGCAGTAGAGCCATAAAAAAAGCTTGTCTTGAACTCACTTCATGCATGTTGTCCATGCAGCGCCACAACCATGCAGGTACCATCCCCATGGATAACAGGTCATCGAATAGAACACATGCGCATGCAGCAAAGTCCCGAACACCTCATACATGCGGGTTCTGTGGGGGTATCACATGCAGCACCAGATGCTGGTCACCGTAGTCAAATTCCTGACTCATGCAGTCGGATATTCCACATTAACGTATTCCAAGTTAAATTACTGTGCTCACACTCTGTCTCCGTGCAGTGCATCAAAGCACCGAATTCCAGCCTGAATGCATGTGTTGTGGATGCCTAAGTGATGAGGAGCCCGAACTCAAGCCCTGGTATACAGTGTCCGAGCTTGCTACTGGTTTACCTCTTGATGACTGCAGAGCAATGCAAAGCATTTTCAACCCTCGCGGGCAGGCTTATGGTCCACTTCGGACCTCAAGCACAAAACATGGTTTCGACTCCTGGTACACTTCTCGATTTGTGCGTACATGGTTTAGGGTTTAGTGACGGTTTAGTGTCTATGTAATTAGCATGTTGGCCTGTTCCACGTTCTCCCACCACTCGTCCTGATGCTAAAAACCACACTCGAAACCCGGCGGACAGCGTGTTTTGCCATCCGCTGCGGCAGCCGAGGCAAGTCAATCACCTTGGATGCCGGATGCCGCTCATGAAATCTCATGAACAGTTGGAGGGTAGGCCGCCAAGACAATCCTGAAGTCCTAAAGGCAGGCAGTGAAATCCCGGACCCAAGACAAGTCTGCACTATTCGAAAGACGTGGACTGCAGTTTGATGCCGATGCAGTCAACAGGTCTTGCCCAACATTTGCTCAGGTGCTTCAGCCACTTGCAGACGGTCTCGGCCATGCGATCGAATGCCGCATGGTGAGATGCTTCCTGAAGCTGAGGGCTTAGGTTCTGCCCACGAGTCCTGAGCGACTCTTATTTGTGGCCATAAACCATCCCGAACGGGAATCAACTACTTTTTTTCTCTCTTTCGTATCTCTAGTATCTGTCTGTCAGTTACAACTTCGGTGGCCGATAGTTGCACTCTTCGATCCTCAGAACTGTTGTGCTTTCTCTGTTTCCTGCATGTAGCTGCTGCTGTTGCTTCTGTCGACAGCTGGCCTCAAAAAGGAAGCATGTAACTCGTCTGAATCGCGTGATGAAGAGACCGCATCTTTGTTGCAAGCCGCAGTGAATAGTATGAACAAACAGGTCTGCACGTGGCATGGGTGTACAGGGATGTCGTGTGCGACTACATAGACGCACACAAAAAAAGCGAGACAGAGAGAAAGAGAGAGCGAGAGAGAGTGAGAAAGACAGAGAGGCAGAGCAACAGAGGGATTTCTTCTTTCTGTTTATTTCAATCGAGTGCCTCTGCAAAACTGCGAAGGGTTCATTGGGGCTCTTCGCATCGCAAGCTACATAGCCATCTCCTTCGTAGTTGCCTACTGTGCGCTGGACCTCTCGGGGGCGTTGCGGTTTTGACTGCGGGATCCACCAGGCTATGATGAGCAGGCATACCAGGCAGCCAGCAGCTTTTGGCGCGAGCAAAGCGCTAACTTAGCCCTCCTGGACCTGCAGAAGAAGGGAGAAGTCCTGCTGCAAGCAGGGGCAAAGTGTAGGACCTCGTGCAAGAATCCCCTGTGCAAGTGCAGTGGCAGGTCTTACCGGCAGGTATTACTGCCGTCACTGTCAGCACGCAAAAGTGCGCTCACGATATGCTTTACATCTTCTAATCTGGATTCAAGAGCAATCCCGCCTTATGTGGGATGCTCAAAACATGCAGATTGCAATCTGTCCAGAACTTGGAATTAAATCGTCAAGCTAGATCTAGTTTTTGGGGTATACGGTGTGGGTCAGCAGGAGTGTGCCATCGTAGTTGATCGACTCGACGAGGATCTGCGTCTTACTGATTGTCAGGTCATAGAACCCATACTGCGCTTCGCCGTACCAATCCACGGTGTTGTTCGGATTCGGAGTGGCTTCTGACGTGATCCCTCCTCCTCCACCGGTGACAATGCAGGTCATGCCCATGTGGTTCTTCCAGTGCTGATCGGGTGTCCTAGGCAAAGTGAGCCAACTGCCATCCAAACCCATGCTGCGACTTAAAAGGTGCAGGTTCTCACGTCGTTCGGTGCTGTCTGAGACAAGACCGTGTGAGCAAAATCTTACATTCTTCCACTGCCGGCAAGGGTCCACAACTCCTGATCGTGCCGGTGGCCTGTGATGAGGAGATCTAATCCCTTCGCACGTAGCGATCTGTAGAACCCCTGTTCATGGCCACAGGGAAAGTGCGTGACGACGATTTGCCATGTCGCCGTTGACTGCCTCACCAAGTCGCGAACCCAAGCCTCAGCAGCAAGTCTTCCCTTGTCTGCATGCTGATGAAGCTATTGCTGGAGTTGTTAAGGATGAGGCTTTTTTCGTTGACCCCGGCCGCTCGCGTTACGAAGCCGCTGGGTTTATAGCACCAGGGCTGCGAGCCCTTTCAAGCATCTACCCCGTATTGGATCAAGTCTAGAGAGCTGGAGAAGACAGTTAACGCATCCATTCTGACTACAGCTTCGATGCTTCAGGATACAAGGTTTTCTACATGCTATCACGAAATACCCCCACCATCAAAAGCTGGTGACCATGCCCAAACTCCCCAAAAAAAAGCCGAAGCCCTCAAGACACTGTTCCGAGCAAAGCCTTTAAGCCCTGAGGTCTACATTCGAAGACCGTGCAGGCTAATGATGAGAGTGGCGACCCCAGCAGTTGCTTGATTCATGAGGGTCCCGTCTTGGATCCCTTCAGGGTGGACCTCTGGACTCTTACATCCCTTTTGCATACAGGCCTATTGCGACTGCCGGGTACCCCCTAAACCCTGAAACCTAGCCCGGTAAACCCTGAACATAAGAACTGGCCAAAGACTTCTGTCGAGCAGCTTTCTGCTCTTTCCAGAGCTTAGCGAACCTGAACTTTTCATTCAAGACTTCTGTCTAGTTATTAACGAAGTATGAAGACGTAGTAGTAGTAGTAGTAATAGTAGTAGGTAGTAGTAGTAGTAGTAGTAATAGTAGTAGTAGTAGTAGTAATAGTAGTAGTAGTAGTGGTAATAATAGCGGGAGTAATACTAATAGTAGTAGTAGTAGTAGTAGTATTAGTAGC